>CAUYSK010026324.1:0-88368 GCA_963575035.1 Avahi laniger
CCCTGTAATTATTCTATAATTTTATCCTTTTTACTTTTATAGCACCTTTCAAAAATTATAGTTTCATAATCACTTTTGTATTTGCTTATTTATTTTTCTGTCTGTTTCTAGTGGACTATAAGCTTGATGAGGGCATAAAAAATACTTACTTTGTTCCCTAAAGTATATCCAGCTCCAAACATGCTGCCTTAACTCATAGTAGGCATTCAATTAATATTTATTTTCTGAATTCATGCATGCGTGCATGAATGAAAAGCAACTCAGCTGGTATATAAATCTTTTTATGGTTAAAAATGTGTTCCTTTGATAGACTCGTTAACTTATTTAATAAATTCTTATCTATTTGATGCACTGATGCATTGACTTGTGAATCATGGTACAAGAGATACATTATTAAAAAGCAATAAATACTTTGGTAATGGCAACCTCTAAAAGCTGAATAAATAAATGATCTACTGTTTCTACAGCTGTCTAATTTATAAACACTTTAAAAGAAATATTCGTGCTTTATCTTAAATTACCAAATTGCGATAAAATAGTTGTAATTGTATATGGAAGATAGACAATAAGCTTTAAACTGTCATTGTTTGACCAAAGGTTGACAAGAAAAGTATATGCAACAAAATCAAAGCACTTGGTGATATTTTTAATTATCAGGTGGAGGAGCTGCAGGTAGCCCTGTGATCTGCTAATTGCCCCAGTGCTCTGACAGTCACTCTTACAAGCTCTACCAGCAATAACTTTCCTCCAACCATAACTTCTTTCCCTCTTCCCACCGTGCATTCGCACCTGCTCAGCTCAGAAGTACTTGGCAGAGGAGAAGAGACAACATCTGGGAGCTGTGTCTGCCTAGGAGCAGGGAACCTTCTAAACAGCTCTGTTTAGAGTTGTTTGTGTAAAGACAACCTGTATGTCACTGCACACTGCTGTTTATTCCCCTTTAGCAACTGTACCTCTATCTTTCTTAAATGCCTCAGTGGTTCTAAAACAATTTATATGCTTCTGACCTCAGTAATTGTGTGATTTCTCTTCCTAGTCTGAAAACTAAAAAGGACATATCATTCTAAAAATGTATATAATAGAAAAGGGTTGTGTAGAGTAAAAACTGTAAAATCTAATACTTTGCTCCTTTTTATATGATAAGAAAGAAGCTTTGGCAACTATTTTTTTTTGTCTGTTTTGGGGAAAGGCAGTTAATTTCTCATCCTTCTTTTAAACTTTTAATTATTTCTTTAACCTATAAGCAAGTATATACTGCTTGAAGAAGTTATAATGGTGGCGTATTGGTGTCTATATTAGAGGCTTGTTTAAATAAATGAATATCTTTAAGAAATAGGTTTAACCATACAATGGATCATATCATATAAGTATTTTTGTTTTATTTTCATTTTTTTTAAGATAGGGTCCCACTCTGTTGCTGGGGCTAGAGAGCAGTGGCATCATAATAGCTCACTGTAACCTCAAATTCCTGGGCTCAAGTGATCCTTCTGCCTTAGCCTCCTGTATTTTTCATTAGTTTATTATGGTAGAATGTACATAACATAAAATTAACTATCTCAACCATTTTTTGTGTACAGTTTAGTGGTATTAAATACATTAATAATGTCATGCAACCATTATTGTTACTGAAACCTCAGCCACTTGTCCACGAGGCCTAATAACAAAGACAAGAAGTTTGAAGAGGAAGGAGAGAGTCCACTTTGCCAGCAAAGGAGGAAAAATGGTAGACCTTCTCATCTCAAAATCCCAAATTTCCTAAACATAGGCAGAAATACAGAGCTTTTAAAGGGAAGGTTCTTGGCTTCAGGCAATTACTGTGGTAAACTATTCTAATCCTCCTATCTCTGCTAAAAACAAAGCCAGCAAACTCTGCCTGCTGCCCACCTGGGGGGCTGGTGGCACCTGGGAATTTTAACAGAAGACTTAATTGCAGGCCAGTCTGCAGTTCCCAAAAGAGTGGGGGAAGTTTTCCAGGCCGTTCCCTGTTACATATTTCCCACTCTCCAAATTTCTCTTCCATCTCTATGGGAGGAGGGGCGACTATGTTACATTACACCATCCATTTTCATAACTCTCTTCATCTTATAGCACTGAAACTGCGTGTCCATTGAACAATACCTCCCCATTCTCCCACTCCCTAACCTTTGGCAACCACCATTCTACTTTCTGTTTCTATCATTTTGACTAGTCTAGGTACCTTATATTAGTGGAATTGTACAGTATTTGTCTTTTTGTAACTGGTTTAGTTCACTTAGTATAAAGTCCTCAAGGTTCATTCATGTCGTAGCATATGTTAGAATTCCCTTCTTTTTAAAGTTTGAATGGTATTGCATTATATCTATATATCACATTTTGCATATCGATTTATCTACTCATGGGCACGTGGGTTGCTTCCAGGTTTTTGCTATTGTGAATATTGCTGCTGTGAACATGACTTTACAAGTATCTTTTGAAACTCTGTTTTCAGTTTCTTTGCTATATAACCAAAAGTGGACTTTCCAGATCCTATGATAATTCTATTTTTAATTTTTTGAGGAACTTGCTTACTGTTTTGCACAGCAGCTGTAGCAATTTACATTTCCATCAAAAGTGCACAGAGGTTGCAATTTCTTCACATCCTCTGCAAAACTTTTTATTTTCTGTTTTTTTTTTTTTTATAGTAGCCATCTTAATGGGTATGAGGTGGTATTTCATTATAATTTTGACTTGCATTTTCCTAATTATTAGTGATGTTGAACATCTTTTCATGTGCTTATTATCCATTTGTATATCTTCTTTGGAGAAACGTCTATTCAAGATTTTTGCACATTTCAAATCAGTTTGTTTGCCGTATGCTAAGAATTTTATAGTTTTAGGTCTTAGATTTAGATTTGATCCATTTTGAGTTAATTTTTGTATATGGTGCTAGGTAAGGGTCCACCTTCATTCTTTTGTATTGTATATACAGTTTTCCCAGCACCATTTGTTGAAAACACTATCCTTTTCCCATTGATAACCTCCATTGAATGTTCTTGGCACCCTTGTCAAAAATCATTTGATCATTATGTGAGGGTTTATATCTGGGCTTGCTATCATTGTCCATTGGTTTATATGTCTGCCTTTATGCGAGTACCACACTGTTTTGTTTACTGTAGAATTGTAGTAAGTTTTAAAATCAGGAAGTGTGAGTTCTCTAGATTGCCGCTTCTTTTTCAAAATTCTGTATGGTTTTAGGGTGGAATCTTCAAATTTTGTAAAAAAAAAAATTATTTTGTATTTGATAGGATTGAAATAAATCTGTAGATTGCTTTGAGCACTATTTACATCTTAAAATTATTGAGTATTTCACTCTATGAATCTATGAACATGGGATTTGTTTCCGTTTATTTATGTCTTATACGTCTTTCAGCAATGTTTCATAGTGTTTATTGTACAAGTTTTTCACCTTCTTGGTTAAATTAATTTCTATATTTTATTCTTTGTGATATTATGGAAAATGAGATAGTTTCATAATTTTCTCTTCAGATTGTTAGATTTCATTGTTAGTACAAAGAAATGCACCTGATTTTTGTGTTGATTTTTTTTATCCTACTACTTTTCTGAATTTACTAGTCCTTATGGTTTTCCTTTGTTTCCTTTAGAGTTTTCTACATATAGGGTCATATCATCTGCAGAGATAAATTTACTTCTTCTTTTTCAATTTGGATGCCTTTTCTTTTTTCTTGACCCCTTGCTCTATCTGTCTAGAACTTCCAGCACTATGTTGAATAAAAGTGGCAAAAGTGGGCATCCTTACTTTGTTCCTAATCTCAGAGGAAAATTTTTCATTCTTTCACCATTAATTTTAATATTTTCTGTGGGCTTTTAACATATGGCTTTTATTATGTTAATATAGGTTCCATCTATTCCTAGTTTTCAAAGTGGGTATCATAAAAGGATGCTGAACTTTGTCAGATGCCTTTTCTATATCAACTGAGATGATCATGTGTTATTTTTTCCTTTATTCTCTTAATGTGGGGTATTACATTTATTGATCATTGAAACATTCTTGCATTCCAAGAGCAATTCCCACTTGGTCATGGTGTATAATTTTTTTCATATGCTACTGAATTTGTTATGCTAGTATTTTATGATTTTCTCATAAATGTTCATAAAGAATATTGGTCTATAGTGTTCTTTTCTTGTAGTGTCTTTGGCTTTGATATCAAGGTAATTCTGGCCTCATAGAATGAAGTAAGAAGTATTCCTTCCTCTTCAATGTTTTGGAAAAGAGTAAGTAGGATTGGTATTAATTTGCCTTTGAAAGTTTGGTAGAATTCACCAGTGAAGACTTGAGGTCTAGGGCTTTTCTTTGTCACATTTCGATTCAATCACCTTACTTATTAAAGGTCTGATCAGATTTTCTCTTTCTTTTTTTTTTTTTTTTTTTGTAATTTAGTGTCAGTTTTGTGTCTCTAGAAGTTTTTTCATTTCATCTAGGTCATCCAATATGTTGGTGTATATTTTTTCATAGTACTTTTTGTAATCTTTTTTTACTATAAAATTGGTAATGTCCATACTTTGATTTCTGGGTCTTTTTTTCTTAGTCTATCTAGCTAAAGGTTTGTTGCGGCTGCTTTTGGCTCCTGAGCTCAGTAGCGAAGGAATGAATAATTACTCAAAGCACATAGTGTTCAGAGAGAAGGGGAGAGGCCAAAGTCTGAAGGAGAAAATGGCCTCTTCAGCTGAGTTCCTCCCCGTATTTATTTCCAAGGACATGTGCAAAGGATTAGGGCCGTTTGCTAATTTCTTTAACAACTTCCATATAGGTCAGCTGTTTTCAGCCGACCTTTGCATGCAGCAAACAAGCAGCCAGGTGTTTTTGCCTAACCCTTCATTCACCTTGCTCACTTTCTTTCCATCCATCCATCCTTTCTTCTAGGCCCAGCCCCCGCAAAGGTTTGTTAATTTTGTTGACCTTTTCATAGAACAACTTTTGGTTTTATTGATTTTTCTCTGTTGTTTTTCTATTTTCTATTTCATTTATCTCTGCTCTAATTTTTACTATTTCCTTCCTTCTGCTAGCTTCGGGTTTAGTTTGTTCTTAATTTTTTTAGTTTCCTAAGTTGAAAAGTCAGGTTATTGATTTGACATACCATTATTTTTTAATGTAAGCATTTATAGCTATAAATTTCTCTATTAGCACTGCTTTTACTGTATCCTCAAATGTTGGTATGTTAGTTTTTGTTCTCATACATCTCTATGTATTTTCTAATTTGTCTTATGTTTGCTTTTTTGGTCCATTGGTTGTTTATAAATATGTTGTTTCATTTCCACAAATTTGTGAGTATTTCAGTTTTACTTCTGTTATTGACTTATTACTTCATTCTGTTGTGGTTGTCGAAGATAGAATATGTCTCTTGTGTGATATCTACCTTTTAAATTCTATTGAGACTTAATTTGTGGCCTAACATCTGGTCTATTTTGTAAAATGTCCCTTGTGCACTTCAGAAGCATGTGTATACTGTTATTATTGGGTAGTGTTTTGTATATGTCCGTTAGATGTTGTTGGTTTATTGTGTTACTTGACACTCTATTTTCTTATATTCTGAATGATAGCACTACTCATTATTCAGAATGGGATACTGAAGTCTTTGATTCTTATTTTAAAAGTCTCTATTTCTACTTAAATTCTGTCAGTTTTTGTTTCATAGAATATCATGGTCTGTTATTCCATGGGCAAGTGTTTATAACTATTATGTCTTCTTACAGTATTGAAACTTTTAGTAATATATAATATCTTTCTTTGTCTCTTGTAACCATTTTTGATTTGAACTTTCTTTTGTGTGATATTAGTGTTAACACTTTCACTCTCTTCTGCTTACTATTTGCATGGAATATCATTTTTTTTCCTTTACACTTTTAATTTATTGGTATCTTTCAGTTTAAAATAAGCCTTTTATAGATAGTGTATAGTTGGATCTTTTTTTTTTAATTCTGCTAGTTTCTGTCTTTTGATGGGAGAGTTTAAACCATGTACATTTAATGTAATTAATGATAAGGAGAGATATAATCTTGTCATTTTGCTATCTGTTCTTTATGTGCCTTATAGCTTTTTTGTCCTTCATTTTGTCCTTCTGCATTGCTGTCTTTTGTGTTTAGTTAATTGTTTTGCAGTGAAATGTTTAAATTCCTTTCTCATTTAGTTTTGAGTATATTCTATTCCTATTTTCTTTGTGGTTACTATGAAGATTACATCAACATCTTAAAGTTCAGATACTTTAATTTTAATTTATACTAGCATAACTTCAGTGACATATATAAACTCCATTCCTTTAACCCATTTCTTCCTCCATTCAGTTTTGATTTCACAATATTCTATCTTTGTACATTGTGTACTCAAAATATAAATTCATAATTTATTTTAAATTACATTAGTCACTTAAATTGTGAAGAAAACAAAAAGTTCAGTTACATACTGTTATTACATTAATACCAATTGCACATGTATTTACCTTTATTAAATTCTTTATTTCATCTTACAGCTTCAGGTTATTGTCTACTGGGCTTTTATTTCACCTTGAGAATTTTGTTCAGGGCAGGTCTAGTGATAATGAATTCTCTCAGCGTTTGTTTATCTGGAAATGTCTTAATTTATCCCCCCAAATTTTGAAAGATAGTTTTGTCAGATACAGGATACTTAATTATCAGATTTGTGTGTGTATATGTGCTTTATGTATGGCAGACATCTGATATCTGGTCTCCAAAGTTTCCAATCGGAAGTATGCTGATGTTATTGAGGATCCCTTGTATGAAGATGAGGTGCTTCTCTACTGCTGCTTTTAAGATTCTCTGACTTTGGCTTTTAGAAGTTTTATTATGATGTATTTTGATGTGAGTCTCTCTGAGTTTTTCATTCTTGGAGTTTGCTGGGTTTCTTGGATGTTTATATTTAGATCTTTCATTAAATTTGGGATGTTTTCAGACATTCTTTCTTTGAGTATTCTCTATGCTTTTTTCTGCTTTTCTTCTCCTTCTGAGATTAGCACCATGTTGGTCTACTGGATGGCAACCCACAAGTCCCTTAGGCTATGATCACTTCTCTGCTACCTTGGTTCTTTCTCTTCCTCAGACTCAGTAATTTCCTTTACCTTGTCTTCAAGTTCGATGATTCTTTAATCTGCCTTGTAAAATCTGCCTTTGAATCCCTCTAGTGGATTTTTTTGTAAAGGTTATTGTAATTTTTAGTTCTAGAATTTCTTTTTGGCTTCTTATTAAACTTTTAATCTCTTTATATTTCCATTTTGTTCATATATCATCCCATTGATTTTTCTCCACATCTTCCCTTAGTCCTTTGAGCATTTTAAGGCAATTGTTTTAAAGTCTTTATCTAGTAGATCTGCCATTAGTTCTTTTTCAGGGATAGTTTCTGTTGATTTATTTTTTTCCTTTGAATGAACCTTATTTCCTATTTCTTTGTGTGCCTTGTGAATTTTTTTTCATTGTGATATTTTGACATTTGAATCTAATAATGTTGTAACTCTGGAAATCAAATTCTCTTACTTCCCTAGTGTTTGCTCCTTTTTGTTATTGTTTTTGTTTTTAATTTTTTTAGACCATTTCTGTGGTAAGGATCAGCCTGAAGTAAAAATATAAGGTATTCTCAGCTCTTTTCTGTGTCTTTGCCTTTCCCAGGGCATGTGTGATCATTTTCTAATTTTCCATTTATAAGCAGTTATATGTTCTAACCTTTTATGTCTAGGGGCTTGCAACAGTGGGAGGAAGTGAAATTACAATGGCCTATTTGTGAACACAGATCTTTATTTTGTTCTTCCACATGTGGATATCCAGTTTTTCCTACACTATTTATTGAAGAGATTGTCCTTCCTCCATTGTGTGTTCTTGACACCTTTATTGAAAATCAATTGGGTATAAATTCTTAGGTTTATTTCCAGGCTTTCTATGCAGTTCCATTGATCTGTTATTATGCCAGTACCATGCTGTTTTGATTACAATACCTTTATAGTGTATTTTGAAATCAGGGAGTGTGATGCTTCCAGCTTTGTTCTTTTTTGCCCAGGATTGCTTTGGCTGATGAGGTCTTTTCTTAATATGAATTTTAATGTTTTTTTCCTATTTTGTGAAAAATAGTATCGTTCTTTTGATAGGGATTGCATTGAATCTATAGATCACTTTGAGTAGTGTGGCCATTTAAAAATATTAATTCTTCCAATAAATGATGGATATCTTTTTATTGATGTGTGTCTTCAATTTCTTTAATCAATGTGTTGCAGTTTTCAGTTGGATCTTTACCTTATACCATGTACAAAATCAATTCAAAATGGATTAAAGACTTAAATATGTAACACCTGAAACTTTAAAGGTACTAGAAGGCAAAAAGCTTCACATTTTGGTCTCGGGAATGATTTTTTGAATAGAACTCCAGAAGTATAAGCAACAAAAGCAAAATTAGCTAAATGGGATTGCATCAAACTAAAAACCTTATGCACAAAAATGGAAACAATTAACAGAGTGGAGAGGCAACCATATTTGTAAACTATACATTTGATAAGTGGCTAATATAAGAACGCTTAATAACTCAATAGCATGAAAACAAATAATTAAATGGGCAAATGCTGTGAACAGATGTTTCTCAAAAGAAGAGATACAAATAGCCAACAGATATATGGAAAATACTCAACATCTCTAATCATCAGGAAATGCAAATTAACACCGCAAAGATATATTACCTCACGTCTGTTAGAATGGCTATTATCCAAAAGACAAGTGACAACAAGTGTTGAATGAAGATATGGACAAAGGGAGCCCTTGTACGCTGTTGGTGGAAATGTAAATTAGTATGGCCATTTTGGAAAATAGTATAGAGGCTCCTCAAAAAACTAAAGATGGAATATTGTCCAGCAATCCCACTTCTGAGCATATATCCAAAGGAATATAAATTGGTATGTCAAAGAAATGTTAAATATCTGCACTCCCATGTTTATCACAGCATTATTCACAATAGCCAAGATATGAAAGCAACCTACGTGTCCATCAATTGATGAACAGATAAAGAAAATAAATGAGATGTATATGCACAGTGGAATATATACAATCTTACAAAAGAAGGAAATCCTATCATTCCTGACCACATGGAGAAGCTGGAGAACATTATTCTAAATGAAATAAGCCATATAGTATTTGTCTTTTCTATTTCAATCAAAAGACAAATGCTATGTGATCTCATTTACATATGGAATCTGAAAAGCCAATCTGATAGAATCAAAGAGTAGAAAGGTGGTTACCAGAGGCTGTAGATACAGAAAGGGATGGGGAAAGGGAAGATGTTGATTAAAGATGTTTCAGTTAGATTGAAAGAGTAGGTTTTACTGATCTGCACTGCACGGTGACCACAGTTAATAATGTGTTATGCATTTTGGAATTGTTATAGGAGTGGATATTTTACATTTTCATCACAGAAAAATGGTGAGTTGGTGAAGTGATGGATATGCTGATTGGCTTGAGTCTATCTATAATGTATATATAGATCAAAACATCACATTGTACCCTATAAATATACAAGGTTATTATTTTTCAATTACAGATTTAAAAATAAAGTTAAAAATAAACTTATCTCCAATATTTGAAAGAGTAGATCTTTTTTTGTCCACCTGAGTTCTGCAAGCTGTGTACAAACTGTTTCAGGAACAGGTGTTCAGTTGTATGCCACAAGGCTGAGGATCAGGGATGATTGGTTGCTACTGTGCTAAGAGCTGATTTTTTTTTTTTTATTGCTTGTAGCCAACCCTGTAAAATGAAACAATCTTGCTTAGTAGCAATATTTAAAAATTTTATACCTTTAAATATGAGTCCATAATAGTTGTATTAATATATCTTTATAGGGTATATGTGATGTTTTGATACAGGCACATGTTGCAAATTAATCAAATCAAGGGAATTGGGGTATCCATCACCTCTAGCATTTATCATTTCTTTGTATTAGGAACATTCCAATTCCACTCTTTTAATTATTTTAAAGTATATCCTAACTTATTGTTGATTATAGTGACATTGTTGTGCTATCAAATATTGTTCATTCTATCTAAATATGTAACTATTTTTTTCACCCATTAACCATTGCCCTTTATCTTCCCTTCCCCGCTACCCTTCCCAGTCTCTCGTAACCATCGTTCCACTCTCTGTCTCCATAAGATCAATTATTTTTTATATTTAGCTCCCATCTGTAAATGAGAATATGTAAGATTTGTCTTTCCACATGTGGCATATTTCACTTAACACAATGTTCTCCAGTTCTATTCATGTTGTTGCAAATGGCAGGATTTTATTCTTTTTTGTGACTATATAATATTGCATTGTGTATATGTACCATAATTTCTTTATCCATTTATCCGTCGATGGACACTTAAGTTGATTCCATATCTTGAATATTGTGAATAGTCCTGCAATAAATGTGGGAGTGCAGATATCTTTTTGATATACTGAATTCCCTTCTTTTGGATTTATATCTAGCAGTAGGATTGCTGGGTCATATGGTAGTTCTATTTTTAGTTTTTTTTGAGAAACCTCCATACTGTTCTCCATAGTGGATGCACTAATTTACATTTTCACCCACAGTGTACAAGGGTTCCCCTTCCCCCACATCCTCACCAGCATTCTTTATTTCCTGTTCTTTTGATGAAGCCATTTTAACTGGAGTGAGATGATATCTCATTGTAGTTTTGATTTGCATTTCTCTGATGACTAATATTGCTGAGCATTTTTTCATATACCTGTGGCCATTTTTATGCTTTCTTTAAGAAATGTCTATTCAGATCCCTTGCCCATTTTTTAAAATCAGATTATTTGGTTTTCTCCTATTGATTTCTTGGAGCTCCATATATGTTCTAGCTGTTAATCCCTTGTCAGATGGGCAGTTTGCAAATGTTTTCTCCCAGTATATGGGTTTTTCTCTTCACTTTGCTTATTGTTTCCTTTGCTATGCAGAAGTTTTTTAGCTTGATTGATATGGTTCCATTTGTCCAATTTCTCTTTGGTTGCCTGTGTTTGGGGGTATTACTAAAGAAGTTCTTGCCCAGACCAATGACCTGAAGTGTTTCCCCAATGTTCTCTTTCAGTAGTTTCATAGTTTCCGGTCTTAGGTTTAAGTCATTGATCTATTTCGATTTGATTTTTGTATATGGCAAGAGATAGGGTCTAGTTTCATTCTTTTGCATATGGATATCCAGTTTTCACAGCACCATTTATTGAAGAGACTTTCCTTTCCCCACTGTATGTTCTTAGTCCTTTGTCAAAGATAAGTTCACTAAAGATGTGTGGATTTACTTCTGGGTTCTCTATTCTGTCCCATTGGTAAATGTGTCTGTTTTTATGCCACTAGCATGTTGTTTTGGTTACTTCAAACAGTAGATTCTATAGTAGAATTTGAAGTCAGGTAATGTGATTACTCCAATTTTGTTCTTTTTGCTCAGGATGGCATTACCTATCCTGGGTTTTTTGTGGTTCCATATAATTTTTAGGATTGTTTTTTCTATTTCTTTGAAGAATATCGTTGGTATTTTGATGGGGATTGCATTGAATCTGTAGACTGCTTTGGGTAGTATGGACATTTTAACAATACTGATTCTTCCAATCCATGAGCAGGGAATATCATTCCCTTTTTTTGTGTTTTTTTCAATTTCTTTCATCAATGTTTTGTAGTTTCTATTATAGGGATATTTCAGTTCTTTTATTAAGTTTATTCCTAGATATTTTATTTTATTTATAGTTATTATAAATGGGATTACTTTCTTGGTTTCTTTTTAAGATTGTTTGCTGTAGTAGAAATGCAACTAATTTTCATGTGTTCATTTTGTGTTCTGCAACTTTACTGAATTTATCATTTCTAACAGGTTTCTTTTTTGTGTGTGTGGAGTCCTTAAGTTTCTCTAGATATGAGATTATATCATCTGCAAACAAGTGTAATTTTTCTTCTTTTCAATTTCGATGCTCTTTATTTCTTTCTTTTGTCTCATTGCTCAAACTAGAACTTCAAGTACTTTGTTGAATAATAGTGGTGAATGTGGTCCTCCTTGTCTTCTTCCAGATCTTAGAGTAAAGGCTTTCACTTTTTCGCCTTTCAGTGTAATACTAGCTGTGGATCTGTAATATATGGCTTTTTATTTTGTTGAGATATGTTTTTTCTATACTCAGGTTTTTGAGAGTTTTTATCTTGAAGGGATGTTGAATTTTATCAAATGCTTTTTCAGCATCAATTGAAATGGTCATATGGCTTTTGTCCTTTGTTATATTGATATGGTATATCACTGCGGTCTCCATCTCCTGGGCCATGGACCGATACCAGTCCGTGGCCTGTTGGGAATTGGGCTGAACAGCAGGAGGTGAGCCGGGGGAGGGGAGGGGAACAAGCAAAGTTTTATCTGTATTTACAGCTGCTGCCCATTGCTCCCATCACTGCCTGAGCTCTGCCTCCTGTCAGATCAGCTATGGCATTAGAGTCTCATAGGAGCCCAAACCCTACTGTAAACTGCGCATCTAATGCCTGATGATCTGAGGTGGAGCTGAGGTGGTGATGCTAGCACTGCGGAGTGGCTGCAAATACAGATTGTCTTTAGCAGAGAGATTTGACTGCTCAGAGACCATAATGAATCAATTGCTTGCAGACTCATACCAAAACCCTATCAGTGAGTAGTAAGTGACAATTAAGCTGCATCTGGTGACAGGCTTTATAGTGGCAAATGAGTAAATGTACTTCAATTGTCCACAGACTCCGAGCCAGCACAGCCACAGGAGTTGCTCAAGGACTGCAGCTTTTGTGGCCCGACTATCTCACAAATTTAGTCCAGGCCCCAGGGATAGCCAGAACATGGTTTTCTGGGTGGAGGATTTCCCTCTGGCTAGGCTAATCTAAATCCTCCTTCTGTGGGCACCAGCAATATTCTGCCCTGTGCTGTGTTCCCCTGTGCCAGGCCAGTCCTGAGTCTCAATGCAATGTCCCACAATCACTTCGCTGCCCCTCCCCCAGGCACACAGATTCTCTCTGCATTGGGTGCGCTGGCACAACATTGTCAGGGGATGGGAGAGGGGCAGTGTAGGCAACGCAAGATTGTGTTTTCTGCCCTCTTCAGTGTTTCTTTCCTTGATATAACATTAAAGCCAGGAAGTTATTGCTCACCTGATTTTTGGTTCTTGCTTGCAGATAGTTGGATAGTTGGATAGCGTGGATAGTTGTTGAATTTGGTGTTCGTGTGGAGGGACAATTGCTGGAGATTTCTATTTGACTATCTTGCTCCATCTCAAATCAAGAGCTGAAACTGACCCAAATTAATTACAATTTATTCCAAACCATCCTGTGAAAATTTCGAGCCCTCGGTAGACTCCAGAGTTTCAAAATAACTTACATCAGACAGAATCTGCCAGTGCAATTGTTTTTCAGATGAGAAGGCAGATTCTTGGGGCTTCCTACTTCAACATCTTCCTAGAATCCTCTTACCATACAGTTTTGTAATTTTTTATGTAACAACATTTTATTGAGATCAGATAGATAGATACAAGAACTGTTCTGGGTGCTGAAATTACAACAATGAACAAAAAGCTGAAAATATGTCACACAGAGCTTATATTCTAATGGAAGGAAAATAAGCAAGTAAATTATCTAATTGCTTAAAAGGATGAGAATAAGAATTTTAGGGATCAATTTCCTTTTTATGTTGAGTGTTGAGGTCGAGTTTCACTGCTAAAAACATTAAGGAGGTGAGATATGTATTGCAAATATGTTTTCTCAAATTTCATTTGTCTTTGTATTACATTTGTTCAAAGTTGTGAAAGTTAAAATAAATTTGTTTTATAAAATATATCTATATTTCCCTTTATGATTTCTGCTTTTGGCATTATATTTAAGTACATAAAGATTGCTCCTTGTTTTTCCCACCAAATAGTTATCTGTGCATCTCCACACAACTTAAAACAACTGTTAAAAAATGAAACATATATACCAAATGCTATGGTATATTTATGTCATTTCAGGACTTATTTACTGAGCTGCTTCTCTATTAGTGTGACAGAAAAACTTGGTTTTAATTATTGTGCTTTGTTATATGTTTGTGCCACTGTGCATAATTATTTAAAATATATCTGAATATGATTTTTGAATATTTTTGTGGGGATATTTGTATCTATTTTCATAAAAGATGAAATGCTATCTTTATCAAGCTTCCTATTGGAGAAATGCTAGTTTGGTAGAGTTAATTGGGGAACCTCTCTTACCTGGAACACATTAAATACTATAAGAGTTTTCTGTTTCCTTAAGTTTTGAAATAACTTACCTACTAAGCAGTCTTCTCTGTTTGGTGAGTACTTTGTGAATACTGTTTCTAGAGTCTTCCATAATTAGTAGAGTATTTCCATGTTATCCCTTTTTAATTTTTCATAATTTATCATTTATTTTTTTACTTTTAATTTTTTTTATTCTTAATTATTATGGGTACATAATTTTTGTACATATTTATAGCAGACATGTGATATTATGGAGGGGAATTGGAATGTTTCTATCATTTCTGATAAAATGAAACATTTTAAGAATGTTTCCTAATTTATTAACACATATTATATGTAGCATTAAAATGTTTTTTAAGTCACATATTTATAAAACATGAAAAAATACAAAACATGGATTACAGAAATCTATATAGAGTATGATAAACATAAAATAAAGAAGTAAGCATAAGACAAGATAAAACTTCTAGGTCTCAGGAGTCGTGGTTTTCACTTTCAACAGATTGCTAACTTGGTTTTCTCTTCTGTATAATGGGGCTGATAATAGGGCCTGACTGAAAGGTTATTATGAGGGTTTAATACAGTTTAAGTGCTTAGAACCATATTTGTGGGTCATGATGGATATGATGATGATGATGATGATGATGCTGGATATGATGATGATGATGATGGTGGTGGTATTGGTGTAGTATCTCCAGTGCCATAACACAATGCTTGGCACACATTCTGATAAAAATAAGTTAATTGGTGAATAAATTGAGCACCAATAAATTTTTTTAAAAAATTTTTATTATTTTTGTTTTTGGCATAATATTTATCAAAAAAACCTTAAGTCTTTTAATTGAATCAGGCATTTTGGTATATCATATATATTAAGATCATGGTCTTTGGAATCAGATAGACTAGGAATTGAATTCTGGATGAAACAATTACTTGCCCTGAAGCCTTCTACAGGTTATGTATATAGCCTATTTCCTCATCTGTAAAGTGTGGTTAAAGCAATAAAAATTTATTATAATGGAGATTAAAAAATATAACCCACGTAATGTGCTTACAGACCCTGGCACAATACCAATCTTAAATAAGCATCAGATATTATTATTTTAATAACTGTGGTTGTGGCTGTTTCTGTGAAGGGGACAGTTATCTTGGGACACATCCCAAAGGACAATGGGATAGAGGGTATGGGAACCTGGAATGATCTGACAAATTGGCTGATCAGCAATGATCCTGGAATTTATGTTAAATGTGATTCAGTTATGTTTCTGGGTTTACATAATTATATTTTGGTGGTATTTGACTGTAATAGAGTATTCTTTAATTTCTTTAATGTCTTTTAACTCACTAGATGGTCTTTTCCTTCTTTATATTCTTTCCATCTAGGTGTACTTGCTTTCTACTCTGAAGATAGATTGTAGGTTGTGTTCTGATTAATAACCTATAACAGAAACTTTTAAAATATCTTAGGTTATTTTTATTTTACATTTTACATTAGTGATCTTAATTGTGACATTGTATATAAGGAAGCTTGAAAAGTAATTTGGAATATGACCTTGTTTTAGAGCTAAGTTTCTATACAACAGAACTAGATTTTAGACTGAAGATGGCCAAGAGCATGAAAATTTTTATAGTCTACTTTATTCATGACTGGTTGTTTCTGTGGTCAGTACTACTGAGTATTCAGAAAACTCTGCCTTTTAGAAGTTCAAATTTTTTAAACTATTACAAGAGCTGTCTGGAAAGTATCCAGCCATGTAACTATTCTCATTATATGAATAATGGCTGGATAATTTCCGGACAGCCCTCGTATGTAGCCCCAAAGCAGATAAAAATTAATGTACATTGGGCTTAAGATATTAACATAAAATAATTGCTTGCATTTTAAATAATTTATTTTTACTACTCTCTTTTTCAAAACAAACAACAAAACTGGAAGAACCCAATACTTTCCATGAAGAGAAGACATTTAAGTTAAATTCAAGATATGAATATACAAACATGTTTTAAGGATTAATATAGCACTATATGGTTTCCCACAGATTGAATCAAGGGGCTTAGATGAATTAAGAAATAAACATTAATAATTCAGGGCAGAAAATTGCTAGGTCAATTTGTATCTATTTCCAAGGTAACAATATTTATGGCTAAAATTAGCCTATTGCAGGATTCCCTATGAAATTTACATAGTTAAACAGGAGAAATTTATCAAGCAAATATGTTGTATATGCATTAATTTCAAATAAAGTCACAGTTTAAAACATTCTTTGGGATACTATATATTAATAAATGTCTCCATAAAGGAATAATTTTAATGTGCAGATTCAGGATTATCTATTTTAAGGTCAGCTGATTAGCAATCTTAACTGCATATGCCATGTTCCTGTTGCCAGTTAACATAATATATTTAATGGGTGTAACACCAAGCGGTAAAGATCATGGAGACCCAAGTGCTGCCTACTGCAATTGTTTATACACACAATTTTATATAGGTATAGGTTTGTGTAACTATTCATCTGTAATGTGTGTCTGTGTAAGAATATCCAAACCAGTGTGGACCAGCCTATGTATCAAAAGACTTGATCCTGTCTCTACCAAGTATTTGCCTTGTGACTTTGGGCAAACTCCAACCTTTGAGCTTTAATTCCCTTATTTAGCAAAAGAAGAGACAGTAGTCTCCGTACTACTTGTCTTTTTGGCTTACTGTAATGATCAAAAGAAAAATGCAGCAATATGCAGGGAACAATTTTGGAACCTGAAAGATGTCATATGTTGTCTGTTTTCATGGAAGCTTCAAACTCTTGATTTGTTTTTTTATATCTTAATAGAATCAGACAGTATTGAAAGTAGTGACAATTCCCAGATTTTTTATAGTCTTCCCTTTGTTTATTTTTGTATTTTTTACTGTACACATCCAGATGCCATGAAAACTTTGATTACAATTATTTGGAAAATGAACACAAACATACTAAAAAATAATGACTAATCTGATATATAGGTAGTCACTGAATCTTGAGAACTAAACTAGTGATGATCAGAATATGGATAGTTCCTATGTATTAAAATGGATATATTTATATCTGATGTCCCCAAATTTTGATGATTTCACCTGTCTTTTTCCACCCTCAGTTGAGATCTAGAACTTGCTGGCTTAGAAAATTCTTTTTTGTTCATGCAAATGTAGAAAGTTATGAAGCAAAATTATTCTATCACCCTCATGAAAAAATCGCCACCTCTAAAAGAATTCAACGTCATCTTATCTCCTGCTATGTTCCTGCAACCTCAAAATTCAGCTTTTTCTGTTTCTAATACCAGTCAGAAAAAATGAAATTAATTCAAATTTTCTTTAATATAGTACTAGTGACACTATGAAAATATATTTTAGCCAATATAATAGAATTGTTTCTAGAGATACATGTTTTGTTTCTAAAAAGCTCAATTTCAAAATTGTATATGGACCATATCTTATTTTTGAATTAGCAATTTCTGGATCATACTTCTTAATACAAGAAGTAGCTTAGATTTCTACACCAAAATGCAATGACATTATTGAAATTTCCCCATGGTAATTGTGTATGTGTATATACACAGACACACACACACACAATTTAATACTTAATTATAAAGGAAAATATTTAAATAATTTAGAAGAATAAATATGTTAATTAACTGACTTCTTTACTCAGTAATATAATTTACAAAGTTATAGCTCTTAAAAATTAAATGTATTTGGAAGTCAAATTTGCAAATAGGAAAAAAAATATAAGCAAAATTGTTGTTAAAATTAATTTCTGTTTGTTCTTTGGAAAGTGGCATAGATCAGCATCAAGTAATATTTCTTAATTATTTCCTAGGGTTATTTATTTTGCTTCGATTCCCCATAATTCCAGAGTATCTTTTGAAATATTTAAAATATTATTAATAATATTAGTAATAGCTCCATAGTAAATCTATCTAGGGTTGGACATTTCAGGTCTCTGATTTAACTTTATTTGGGAATATGTTATAAATTAAGTCAAGTGATTTGAGGATAATAAGAAGCATGAAGAATTCTTTCGGGATTAATTGTTTGTGAAGTCAATTACTATGAGCAAAGCCTAGGATATCAGCCCAGGCAATTGGAACATACAAGCCCTAACAGGGACTTCCTGAGCTCATTTATGTTGGCATATCAATGTGAAAATATGTATTTTAATATGTACTTGCATTATATAAAACAATATTTAGGTCATTTGGAAATATTAGGAATGTAAACCATCACTCCATAATATTTAATAGGAAGAAGTCATACTTAGGCAGTATAACTCGAATCAGACATTTTATTGGATTCAAGCAATCTTAGCACTATGAGGAAGATACAATTAAAAAATTTAGGGCTTATTCAGATGGTTTAATTGTTCCCTGACTCTCCTACAAAAGAAAATTAAAGCAAATTGAATTGATGAATCATTTGGTTGCACTCCAGGAATTTAAACACTGTTATTTCTCACATTGGAATAGTAACAAAGGTGTGTAATAAAGCAAAAGATAATGTTGTGTGCTTTTAAATCTGTGAATCCAGAAATTAAAGTGAAAACCACTTTTAGAAACCTATTAATATATGTTTATAATTAAAACTGGGTTTCTTTGGCTTTACTGCCCTTTTGGGAAGTTGGCTTATATATGTTCTACATTAAGTTCATTTTGTTATATATCTACGTAAGCTTGTTATTGCAGGGTATGTTATTTAGAATGCAGCTATGGAACTACATACAGAAAACTCATGTGTAATCAAAGAGTATTTATGACTACCATTTTGGGTTATTAGACTATTATGTTTATATGGTCAATTGGGTTTTTTAGCTGAGGAAAATTGCTGATATATCTACAATGATAAAGTGGTGCTCTAATTTTTTTTGAAGCAGCATAATTTATTAAAATATGAAAGAAACACAATGTTAAATGTTTAGTTCAATGATTTTTCAAAATTATATGAACATATCTAATCACTACCTAAAACATGACATATTACATTTCTATAATCCTAGAAAATTCTCCTATGCCATTTCCAGTCAAATTCCATCCTTATCCCTCCCCTCTCAAACATCTGTTTTTTGATTTCTATCACCATAAATTAATATTGCCTATTCTTGGACTTTCTATCAGTGTTATGATATTGCTTATGAGTGTGTGTGTGTATCTTAGTCTGCCATAATTTCCTCAACATAATGAATTTGGTGTTCATCCTTGTTTTGCACATATTATGAATGCATTCCTTTTTATTACTGAATAACATTCCATATAAATATACAAAATTTGTTTTTTGTTATCAGTTGGTGAATATTTGGGCTTCCAATTTTTAGCTATTGTGAATAAAGGTAATATAAAAAAATCTTATATAAGTTTTTTTTTCTTAATGGACATATGATTTTAATTCTCTTGAATGAGTACCTAGGAATGGAAATGCTGAGTCAAACATGAAAAACTAGACAACATATCTCCAAAATTATTTGTATACTTTTGTTCTCATACATTACCTTGTTTTAAAACAGGAATTAAGTATAAATGACAGAGATCGTTGAGCACTTTGGTATGCCTCACCGCACTTACAAAAGCACTTTGCGTGTAGGATATACCTGATAGACCAATTGAATTCCCAGAAAACTGTTTTATTAATTTTTTATAACATAACAGACAATGCTATTAGAAAAATGTCAACATTTTAAATAATAAGGTTTATAAGCTAAAATAAATATAGTAAGAATATGCAAGCTTCCAGAAAAATAAGATTCATAACAATCTGACCTATTAACAGCTGGTGTAACAGAATCTTTAAGACAATAGGGAGTAGTTCATGAAGTCCTAAAAACTTAGAGTAGCTATGGTCACCTTATTCTTTTCAAAATAAAGCTTGCACTTTAACCATCTTAGATCAATGACTCTTCTGTTTATAAATATATTGATAATTATAGTTATCACCAGAAAGCTTTTGCTTGGACTGAATCTGTTTTAGTTCACACCTCAACCTTGTCCAAATGAATGACATTTTCTTTAAAAAAGGTGAAGCAAAAAATTATCACTTGTCTATCTTTTCTATTACTACTCATTTTGCAGAACTGACTTAGGAAAGTAAATACTGAGAGGCAAGATATATATGCTTCTGAAGCTACTGATTGCTGGCACCTTTTCAGCACATAAAAAATATTTAATAATGTTAATATGGTGCCTAGACCATTTTAAGAAAAAATATTTCTAGAAGAATCATGCTATATAATTGTAAGATATTCTCCAAATGAATTATTTTTGCCATTTTTTGAGAAAATTAAATGCTTGTGTTATTGGAAAAAAGATTGCATTTTTCTTGCTGGAGAGGTCATTATTAGCAATATATTTATACTCACTGTCTTCTCCAGTCGTTTTGATATACCGCATATGGTTATAGTAAAATGAAATCCAGATTTCTTGAAGGACCACGTTTTGCCATGCTTGTCTGTGATAAGATT
Source organism: Avahi laniger (assembly GCA_963575035.1). Classification (NCBI taxonomy): domain Eukaryota; kingdom Metazoa; phylum Chordata; class Mammalia; order Primates; family Indriidae; genus Avahi; species Avahi laniger. Next base: position 20,730 of record CAUYSK010026324.1, read on the forward strand.
TCTCAGATGTATACCAAGTTCTACTTTGATATTTGCTTAGGCCTGTTTTCTTTTCTGTGCTTCCTGAGGATTTCATTTGGGTAATTACCAAACTGGAGGTGATAACCTACACAAGTAATGGCATTACTTATTCCTTCTTTACTAATCTAATAGGAAATGATTGAAAAAGGGCATTCAGTTTATCTACTCACTTTATATTAAGAAATGTTTTTTGAGGCCGTGAATTTATTCCCAGGCTTCAAATACCTTGGCCTTTAATTTGTCAAACTTCAGTTTTAAGTAAATTAGCTGGGCTCTGACTGAATTAATTGAACTCAAGGAAGGCTCTACAAATAGATGTTCCTATATTTCTCACATATTTTTGTGAATCCCAAACCATTGGGAAACAATAAGATTCTGAATTAGTTACTTCTACATCACCTGTTCTTTGACCTCATAAAATCTCTCCTTTTTTCCTCTCTTAACCCTCCTTCTGACTTCTCTTACTTTTCTGTTCAGCAAATATCATTTAGCCTCTCACATTAACCACTTTCCCTTCAAATCTTCAGTTCCCTTGATCTATGAGCCTTAAGCTGCTCCCTTTGGTAATAGTTCAAGTGAGTTGTTCAATCTTTAAGTCAGTGCACTAAGAATAGATCCGTCCTCTAGGTATGAACTCCCAGGAATACCCAACTCAAAACAGCATAGTATCAGAATATGAATTTTTAATTCCATAATGATAATTGTAATCACTATAGATATGAAAATAAATGTGAGACTTCTGGTGACTTCATTCACTCCTGTTGATCTTGGAATCAGAAGAGAGAGTTTAGTTGATTGAACTGAATGTTTAATGGTAGGAGCTAAAATGGTCTGAGCACAGTAGGGAAACACCTGCCCCACTATCGGTGGTGCTGTGGTTTCCATTCTCTTGATCGGTACTTGGATGGGCTTTGTGGTGGTTGGTCTCTCTATTGTTCAGGTTTTGGTGTTTAAATTGCTGAATAACCTCTTTGTCCCATCCCTTCATCACCAAAACATTTTGATGGGGACATTCTTTCCTTAGATATGATAATATATTCCTTTAGTTCCCAGTCAATTCTAGCTGGCCTGGAAGTCAATCTTTTGTCTTTGTTAATATTTTAACCATCAGATGGCAAATTTATTTTTGAGATTTCCAGGTCTTCAAGTGGTTCCCAACCTGTTTAAAATTGCATCCTCAGTATGCATGAGCCATATAACTAGAGGGCTATAATGTTGAAATTTGTCTTGTGTTATTTATTTCAGAAACAAAATTACATACCTTACAAATGCAATTTGTGTTTGTACATTTAATGTTAGCAATGTGTTATAATAAGTCATTTATCTAATTAAATACTTACCTGAACAAATTTTGAGCAAAAGTTGGGCACTAGAGATGACACTTATCCAATCTCTTGCTGTGTTAAGTATACCTGCCTTGCACATTTTATGATAATGCTATAAAGGCAGAAATGCTTGGTAATGTTTTAATCAAGCAAATGGTTAATTTAACATTTTTACTCCTTTTTTTTATCTTAGCTGAAACCACAAGCTATAATATATTAATCTTAATTTGTGTGGGATGGAGCAGCAATAACATTAAAATAGCAGTTTTTAATATACAAACCCAAATTCCCACACATAAGGAGTGTTACCCTTCAAAGTAATTGCCTAGGGAGGCTTATTCTTTTTTTCCCCCAAATGTACCACAATTGTTCAATGGTATTTTAAACTTTTAGTTGGAACTGCTTTTAAAACCATAAAATAAAAATGAATACCATCTTTTTCATGCCATAGTTAGCTCCCAACCCAAAACTGTTTGCTCAGCTCCATCTTTAGTTTACTAGGCATGACACTGAGAGATGATTTTACTTCTTTTAAAAATCATATGTAACCTCAAATGACCAAAATCTGCCACCATTTAGGTTCTTCAATATATGATAACACAATATATGAAAGCAATTCCGAAAGGAAACTTCTTGCTTTTTCAGAGCAACTTTTGTGTCACCTGTATCACATCAACTAGGTCTAGACAGTCACAATTATGAACAGCACTTTTCTGTGGCATTATAGTTTACATATCATTAGCAAAAACTGCTGCACTTGGGGTCTATGGAGAGGAAAAGATGCATTACATAGTTTCAGAAAACCAGGTATAATTCTTGAATTCAGTCTCTATTTGTAATGTATGCACTGGAATTGGCCTCCAAACCCCAAAATTCTGAGGTCCCAAGATATATCAGAGCTAATTATTGCATGTGTAGAATGCTATTGGCTGTGTGGAGGATTCTTGTGATTAGTCTGGGTTTTCTATGTGAATCCTGCTTCCTTGTGGCTACTACATTTCAGCAGTCCGGGAGTGAAAGAAAGAGGTGGAGTAATCTACCAGTATTCCTAGTGCATTTGATCCACAGGAAGTTAAAAACCTGGGAAGTGGGTGTTTCTCTAGAACTAATGAGAGAATAGACATTAGAAAGATTGTTTTCTCAAGGTCCTAAAAGCCAAATAAATGATATTCAAAGAATCAGACCCTGGATCATCAATATAATAAACATTAGAAGAAAATGATTATGCTTTATTAGACCTAAGATTATATGGGAGAAGAAATAACAGCACTGCATTTATCTGATTTTGTGATAGGCAGAGAAATGGTCCTCCAAAGATGTTCATGTCTTCCCCTGAACCTGTAAAAAAGAGACCATGTAGATGTGATTAAGTTAAGGATCTTGAAATGGGGAGATTATCCTGAATTATCTAGTAGGCCCAATGTAATTACAAGGATGGTTATAAGTGAAAGAGGGAGGAGGGCCATTCGAGCAAGGAAATGTGATGGCAGAATTAGAGGCAGAGTGATAATTATGGAAGAGACTGGCCATCGATGGCTTTGAAGATGGAAATGGAGAATGAGTCAAGGGGTGTGGGCAGCCTCTAGCTGCTGGTGAAGGCAAGATAACAGATCTTGCCTTGTAGGAGAGACCCTAGAGCATCCAGAAAGTCATGCAGTCCTGCAATAAGACACTAATGCACTGACAGAAGAGTATCCTTCCCATTTACATAATCCTGGCCATTCCCTCCTCATCACCATTTTGTTTTGGCACAGTGAATATTAGGAATAAGATGATTTTTACATGATTTTTATGTGTTTGGTTAAGATTTTTAAAGTATTCGTAGTGTGAATTGATCTGAAAGAACAAATAAGTTAGAGAACAATGTATTTAATCACATGTTTATCAATACATTTAGAAAACATAATAATGATGGTGAACTGAAATTATAAGTTTCTCCTGAGAGTTAGTTCATTTTTCTTAATTTTAATGTAAAGCTATACTTTCCAACATTTTTGTAACTTTATTAAAAATAAACTTTAAAAGGTGTCTATACAATTTCACAGTACTGAAATACCATTTTGTTTAATTTTGCTAGAGATAAATGGGCCATCTGCTCTGATTTGGAAGCATTTTTTTCATACAGAGAGCCATATATTTGTGGTATTCACCTTGACAGAAATTGATAGGTGATTTTTAATGAGGTGCTAAAAAATATGAGGCAAACATGAACCAGAAGTAATACAATGATACAGAAATACTTATAAGGAAATGAAAATTGTTAAGGCAGAAAAATTATATATCAAATGGAATAATTAAATAATTCTTGAATATATTTCAGTTATACATGTTTGAGGATTGTAACACATGTAAGCTGCAGAAACTATAAACTTAATTTTATTTTTTTAAAAAATGCCTTTTCATATGATAGTTATTTAACTATCATCAAATGGCTAGGAATTTTAAAAATTATTTTTGGCTGAGTCACTGACAGTTAGAGACATCGTCACCATAGAAAGGGCAAGAGAAGAGATGCCCGCTTGTATTCCTCCCCAGTGTTTCTGTGCACTCTTGCCACTAGGATATGGCTTTTGTTACATACCTACTGTGTTCTAGTTGACATTATTTTATTTAGTACTCGCTAGCTTCATAGGTGATTTATCTACCAATTTCTTATTATATAGCATTTATTATTCATATGACCAGACTTATGAGGTTTTGCAAGGAAGCAACAACTTTTAAGAAGACGAAAATAGTAACTAGTGAAGAGATGACTAATAAAATTCGTTTTCATTTCTGATTATCAAACAACTGCCTGAACCGGTATATTGTTCATTATTTTTTAACCAATTATACAGTAAATATTGAAAAATACAAAATAAATACAATGTTAACCTACAGCAACAAGGTTTCTATTCAAAATGATAAAAATAACAAAGAATTAACTTAAGAAAACCTATAATATTATTTTCCAAAATGACCTTTATGTTTGTGCTGTCAGAGCCATCACTGAAGTGAGAAGTCTGTAAGTATGTAATAAAAAAGTACATTTTTTTGGCAAAAAATAACCCAAAATCTCTTCCTCGCCAATCAATTCTTGATTCTTTGTTTTTAGTACTAGGGCAATTATAAATTAATTTTGCCAAATATAAGATGAGATAAATTTACTTTCATAGTTCTTAGTTCAAGATAAGCTTCAATCAAACCTATATTTGCTATAATATTAAGATATTTTTGGTGCTATTTAATTAGATTCATTTAAAATTTTTTTATCCTAGAATTAACTATCTTTAGATAAATCTCTCTCGTGAACACACTCCATTTTACAGATAAGAAAGCTGTACTTGGTGAGCTTAAGTCATGGACTGAATATTACACGTTAAATAAGTCTCTAGCTCCTCCAACCACCTGCCTTTTTCTAATGTTGATACTTGCTGGGAGAGACAAGTGTAACCACAATTGAGAGTTTACATGGAACTGCTTTCTTTTTTGATTGGTTACAGCAGCTGTTCTGATGAGTTGGTGCCCATAATTTAGCGGTTGTTAAATATGTTGAATATTACCCCTGTCTACTGCGTCTGAGAAGTTTCCTCCCCAAAGTCTGTCTGATGCAAAAGCCTATTGTTCTTGACATATACCCATGCTGTTCATACACCCGTCAGAAAAACAAAACTAACCTGCCAGCCTCTATCGTGGGAAGTGAGGGAGGGAATTTTTTTAAGATTTACCTCTATTATCCACATGCCATGGCTTTATAAATTTCACTTAATTATTGAATATTTTAATTTGAAAGAATCTTGGAGAATCTAGTTCAAATCAAATACTCATTTTGTAGATGAGGAAATTTACATTTACTAATTGTTAACTGTTAAATGTAACTGATTGTTCAATATGAAGTAAACAATATATATTACTACTTCTGTTCTAAGAGCATCTCAATTAGATTAGTATCATTTCCATTTGGTAGATGGGGAAAATGAAAGCTTCAGCAACTTTCTCAGAGTTACTCAACTCATCATCAGCAAAACAGGATATGAACCCTGAAAGGATTTTTGTGCTGAAAGCCTAATTCATTGTTTTACCGGCACTGTGTGTTTCCTACAGAGATAGAAACAAGCAGCTTGAGTTGCTGAAGTTCACACAGCTGATTAGCAACACATCTAGGGCCAGGACTAAGTGTTTGTCAACAAGAGGTCTTAAAAGAATGGCAAAGATTACAGATCGATTTGGGATCAGATAATGTTGCAAAACAAGAATGATGCTGTAAATTTATTGCCTCAAAATCTTGAAAAGAGTCACAATAGAAATGTGCAAAGAGCACTAATGAGAGCTTACAGTTACCTAGAAACATCTATCTTTGCTGACATCTTTTTAATACCCTAAAAAGCTAGTTTAAAAAAAAGAGGGGATGTTGGAACCTAAAAAGTCACTGTCTAGTACAGCAGTGATTGGCCGTATGTGGCTATTGATTGCTTGAAATGTGGCTAGTGCGAATTAATATGTGCTGGAAGTGTAAAATACACGCTGATTTCAGACTTAGTACCAAAAAGTAAAATATACTATTAATTTATATATTGATTATATATTAAATGCCAATTTAAATAAATTACATTGATTAAAAGTTTAATGATGAATTACTTTATGAAAATTAATTTTGCATGTTTCTCTCTTTTTAATGTGGCTTATAGAAAATCTAAATTTGCATATGTGATTCACTTTATTTTTTTCCTTTATTTTTTATTTGTATGTATTCATGGGGTCCAAGTGCAATTTTGCTACATTGATATTAATATATTGCATAGTGCTGATATTTCTATTGAGCAGTACTGGGGCTACAGTATAAATTAACAGGGTGAATATTCAAATTAAAAGTAGAAAACAACTGCTCATGGAATATTTTTCTGTGCAAGTTTAAAAGATGCGTAGTATGGGGCTCACTGTTCTTTAAAAGGCTATATAATAGCATACTAGTATTTTACTAATAGTCTTTTTGTTAGTTAAGACTAAACTTTATTAATGTTTTGTGGATTGTCAGATAAATGGTTAGCCTATGGTTTACCTATAAAAAAGTTTTAGAAGTTTATGTATAGTTTTATGCATATCATTGTCCTAAATATTTTAAGTGAATGAAAAATCAAACTCCATGTGCTTATTTACCTCAATAGAGCAACCATCTAAAGTGACTACTGGATGTATCAAAGAATACTCAATGTCACCATTAGACAAATAAGTAAAAATTAAAATTAAAAATTGCATGAAGTAGCCTTTGCCACCTGTCAGTAAGACAAAAATAAAGGCTTGATCATATCTCTTGTTATTCTGGGCATGGATTGCTGGAGAGATTATAAATTGATTCACATTTTCTGGTGGGAAATTGATAGTAGGTATAACAACTAAAGGAATTTAATAACTAAATGTGAAGCATAATATTGAGAGATAAATACATTAAGTTAACTTACTGCAGTAGATAAGAACACACATCCTGGAGTGAGGCAGCCTAGGCTAGACAACAGGATCTTTCATTTACTGCCTGTGTAACACTGAGTTATTCACTTAGTCACCTTGTGCCTCAGTTTCCTCATTTGTAGAATGGAAGCAAGAATAGTATCTATCTCATAGAGCTTTCAGGAGAATTGAATAAGTCAATATTGCTAAGGTTTTTGAAATAGTACCTGGCACAAAATAAATTACATATATTTTTAAGTTAATCAAAAGCATTTGCTAAGATATATGCACATATCAAAATCTATAATATTACTGCAATATAGAAATTGAAAGAAAGTGAATACAGTATATTCATTCTAAGAAATAATATGTAGTTATTAAAATGATGTGAGCTGCATTTATTGACATGGAAGAGTTGTGGCGTCTGAAGAGAGAAAAGGAAGCCATGTAACAACAACACAATATGTACTATTATTCTATTTGGAGTATATTCATAGAAAAATGTCTAGAAACGTATAAATAGATTCCATTTGAAATGGAATTTTTGCTTCATAAAACTTTGCTTATTTTTATTTTTCAAAACGATCCTGAACTATGTTTGTCACTAAAAATGTATTTTAAAATATAAGTGACAAAACATTAGTCCTTTTCATAAGGAATTGGGCACTTTGAGTTAGCAGATGGTTAAGTCCATCACTACTGTTCACTACTTTTTGAGATTACAGGGATAGCTGGTTGGTCTTCTTAATAGATCAATTCGTTACAATTCACCATAACCTGTAGCTCTTGGAAGGAGAAACAAGCTGCTTTGGGTCAAGCAGGACCAGAGAACAGGAGTGGAAAGGCCACTGCTAATTAGATTCCTCTGGACTATGAATTTTCCACAGCACAAGGCTGCAGAAATATTTGGTGCGCTGTTGCCTCGAGACCTGTGCTTGGGAAAGAAACCCGTGTTTTCTTTATAAATTGTAGTAGCAAGACATGTTTCTAAACTTGACAATAGAAGTTAAGAATATTGTTGGGCTCTTACAAAGAATGCTATATTACATAATAAAGAAAAGAGAAAAGGGAGCTAGAATTTAGTTGCATGTTGAATTATAATATGTAATATTCATTAGGATTATGGACTGGGGTTGTGACATATCTAAAATAGGAATTGCAATATTTTTATTTGTTAATATAATGACTAAATAAAATGTTTTATTTCCATAATTTAAGAGGTAATAAAATATGGCTTTTATTTAATGAAACATGAAAGATGGTTCAAATGTAACATTGCTAAACAAACACTAGATGCATGAATTTTGTACAAGTTGAGGTGGTCCTTTAAATATTTTGAAAACATGATGCTTATGACTTCAGTAGCCATTGAGGACCTTCTCTGTGTCAGTGAATTTTCTGAGTACCATGGCCAAAGGAAAAACACCTAATCTATTGAGAAATCATTAACATGTTTCAATGTATGCATCTTTAATCCAAATAGACATGTATCTCAAATTCAGAATTATTTTTTGTGTCGGTAGTTTTTGTTTTTTGTTTGTTTTTGTTTTGTTTTGCTTTTTGCTGCAGAGAAACGTAATAAAATGAAACAGAAGAATCAGGTGAGAGATTTGGGATTTGGTAAAATCAAAGACAGAAGCTTTTTGAATAAGGAAGCTCAGTAAATTAGGTAATTTTTTTTTTTAGAATATTGCACAGGACAGGTGGAAAAAAGAGCGACAAGATATAGGTATAGCAAACAATGCTAATGTCCCACCTGTACTCTCAGACCCTGCATTTTGGGGTGCTCAAGATAATGTCCAGCTGACACACCGTTTCTGTGCCCAAAGGAAGAAGTAGAGTAGAAATGACAGGGAATTATCAACCATACGGGTGAGCCCTCAAGCGATAGCTACAGGGACTTAGTGCATAAATACCCCAGCTCCCAAACTCAAAGTGGTGTAATTCTCTGATATGTGTTTACCACCTTTTCCAGAGTTTTTCCCCAAGGAATTAAGCCCAAGTCACCCTCTGCAGTAGCCTAAGTAATCACTCTTTCCTGGCTGCCTTTTCTTTCATGGATCACTTTCCTCTTCTTCACCATTGCTTCCAGGACCTGGGCTTGAACCTAGTCTATCTCTGGTCTATCTCAGGGTTACCTGAATGAGACAAAAGCATATTGGTAGGAGATAAGGAGGGTGTTCAGCCCATTCATTCAAAATAGTAGTGCTTGCCTTCCAAGTCTTTCTGTTAATGATGTGGGGAAAAAAATCTGAACATATCTTATAAAGAAAAATAATTCAATTAAATGGATACTGACTCCTTTCTATATGGTAGAAACTATGATAGCTCCTGCAAAGTGTCAAACTAGTGATACACATCTCTACCTTTAAGAAAACTGCAACTTAATATTGGGTGAGAAGATGTATATAAAGGTGATTATAAGATAGATTAGAATAATACGTGAAATCAAATGGAAGAATTACTCCTATTAGATTTCAGACTTTAATGTGAGTAGAATTATTGTCCAAAATTATTCTTAATCCAGTTCTGTCTTTAGAAACTAATGGATTATATCTGAGATTATAGGTAAAGAGCCAAAATGTGGTTATGTATATTTGTGTAAAGAAGATCAATAGAAAAGTCACCTGCATTTAGTCACTATAATTAATGATGTTGGCACAAAGCATTATAGTAAAATTATAGGCAAATTTTACTGGAAGTGTCAATTAGTGATTCCAAAATGGAAAAAAATATTTCTTTCCTCATACATACTCAGTTTTTGTCCTCTGCTTCATGATACAAGATCTGAAATTATTTAGAGTAATGTGAGATAAGTAACTTTTCCAATAAAAGGATGGATAAAAATAGAGCATTGTATTTGATGAACTGTGAATAGCTTCACGGTTTTACTCTTTTCCTTCCATTCATATAATAAACGCTGCCTTGGACAGAACATGGTGACAAAAGGACACTATGTTACTATGTCTTGGCCATATAGATGAAGAAGCCAGTATTCACCCAGGTGGCTTGAATCCCAGAACTAGGATTTAGAAGGCTTATGATATTATAGCAATTTGTTAATATATTTTTCTTAGAACTTATTGCATGCAAAATACAGAAAATGAACTTAAGCTACCTCATGAAAAAAGGAGAATGCATTTTCTTATGTAATTGAAATTTTTCTGGTTTCACACACAGGTGGATCCATGGGCTTAAATAATACCATCAGGACAGAGTCTCACTCTATTCCTTGGTTCTGTGTTGGATTCGTCCTCATACAGGCTAGCCTTATGCAGAAGCAGGCTCTTAGTGGCTCTAGACATACATCTTATTAGTTTCAAGTCTAGTAGAAAGAGAATGAACTTTTTCTCTGAAGAGTTTCAGAAATATCCTACAATAAGCGTCATTGGTTCTGATGTCCTGGTTACTTCATCTCTTCATCCCTGAGTAAACCCTAATGGCCATTTAAAACATGGAGGGCGGTCCCCAAGGAACATCATGAGGCTATTATCAGAATGAAAGGAATGGAAGTCAAACAGGAAAAACCAAAATTGTCCTCTCTGCTCACCTACGTAAGGAGAATATTCAAGAAAATACTGTGGAAATCAAAATTAAATTGGCAAGATCAGTTGTTCAAAGAAATAGAGCAGTGGTTAGTCCATTATGGCTCTAGGGCCAAAACATCACCCACAGTCTGTTTTTTAAATAAAGTTTTATTGGAACACAGCCAAGCCCATTCATTTATCTATTATCACTGCTTTTGTGCTACAGTGGCAGAACTGAGTAATATTAACAGAGGCAATATAAACCTCAAGCCTAAAATACTGATTACTAAAGAAAAGCTTAGTGATTTCTGAAATAGAGATTTAAGGGGAAAATAGTAGAATTAAGTAGTTGACTTTAAAAGAGTAAATGAAATTTGTATAAGCATCATTTTTTAAAATAATAAAAAAATAAATGTTGTGCTTTTGAACTTGTTCCAGAAAGCGATTTTTTTTGAGTCACCTGCTTCAATAGTTTAGGAAACATTGCTGTGGTTGCATAGGGATTTGCTGAGTGAGCATCCCCCATATGTTGTTTTTTTGTTCAGTCTGTACCTATTTTTAGAGGTTTTAAACCAGCTTTTACTAGCTTGAAATTTATCCCTTTTCTTGGGGGGGGGGAGGCTTGCATTTGATCATGTTTCATTTTTTGAAAATTTTGCAAAAATGCTTAATTTTCTAGACTTTTTAAAAACAAATTGCATAACGCATAAACATACTTTTTTGCTGGCATCTGTTTATTTATTCATATAAATTAATACAATACAGCATCTCTTTCTGTACCACCCTAAGTCTGCCTAATTAGGGAGCAATTAATAATGACATGATCTTTTTTATTAAGGGGACCCTACTAAGCCATCTGTAGGAGAGATCAAATTTTAGATATTTTGTTACACTATTTCTCAAAGTCAGCATTTGACAGCATTGTAATTGGAGAACTATGGCTCTGCTTTCATTCAATTCTTAAACAAACTTAAACAAAGTGATAGTGTTTAGATTGGAAGTGTATCTGCCTTTTTTTCTATCTTATTTTTTAATTATTGCTGTTTATTTTTCTATACTAAAAACTAACTGAAGAGTAACGAATATAAAGAACATTTGAGCAATTTTCTGTCTTTCTTTTTGCAAATAGGTGGGCTCAGATGACATTTCCTTGGCAAAGTATGCTTAAGATGTCTCAAATCAATCGACTTCTATCTTTCTATGGCAAGAAAACTAGTGGCATGGGTTACCCAATAATATAATTACAACAGGATTTAAGTGGTTAAGTATTTCCTCTGTGGTGAAATGGGAGATGTTACAAAATAGATTTATATTGTGAAGCCTGTAGAATTATATCTGTGTGAGCCAAGAAAATGAGATACAGGAAAAGATGAGAAAATAACTTGGTTCTTCAAATGTTTCTTTGAAAATACATAAGCCTTTTAAAATGCTTTGTAAGCAGTTACAAGGTTTTTAGAACTGAATCACCAGTTTGCTTTAAGTGTAAGTGATATGACTGCTAGAAAATGATATTATAATTTTGAAGCAACATAAAATGTTTAAATGAAGAGCCTACCCTACCATTTGATATGGTACATGATTTGTTATTGTCTAAAGTGGTTCTATTTAATAGAAATGTAACGAAAACCACATGTGTAATTTAGAATTTTCTAGTAGGTACATTAAAAAATATAAAAAGGAGTAGATCAAATTATTTTAACAATATATTTTATTTAATCCCATAAAGGTACTCTCATTTAAATATTTAACAGTATAAAGTTATTAATGATATATTATATTCTTTGTTTTATTTATACTTATTCTAAGTATTTGTACTCTGGTATATACTTTACATTAATAATACACTTAAATCTACATGCTAAATTTTTATCAAACATACTTTATCTGCATTTAAATTTCACAAAAGTTATAGTTGTAAAAGGAGATCATATACCCAAGTTGTTAACACATTTCAAATTTTTTCAAGAGTGAAATTGAATATTAGATTTATATTTGAATTTAAATTAAAGTTACAAAAATCAGATTTTGGTTCTTGAGTCATGTTTGCTCATTTTAAGTGCTCAGTAGCCATGTGTGGCTAGAGGCAACTCTTGTACTGAGCAGGTGGAGGAGGATTTATAGTCAGATAGGTCAGAGTTTTCAAATACTTGTGATTTATTTGCTTATAATAAAACATGAAAAAGAATTTCTGCAGTGTGCCAATTGCAATAAAATATATAAAAATGATTCTTCACACTAAAAATTGACTGGCACATGTTCTATAGGCATTTTGGATTTTTCCAAACTCTGTATGTATCTTTTTTCCAGGCAGTAGCTCCTCTTCCACATTACAGAACCTCTGCTACCACAAGTGTACACTTTCAGGGATACATGGGCTACATTTGTTAAAAAGTAGAATTCTTTTATTGAAGGAAATTTTCTCTGAAGTGTATTATTCTCTTTCACCAAATATTAAAGATAACAACAGTTTCATGTCAGAATCCTGGTGGGATCTCAATTTGAATCTCTACCTGAGCCTAGGCTGCAGTGTGACTCTTTGATAATGGAGACAGGAAGCCTTGGGCCTTTAGCACCAACCCTAGAGTGTTTTGCATAGGGGAGAAGGAAGTCTCTCCTTTCTCAGGTTCTATTCCAAGCCAAAGGATTGACTTTGCTAGAAACTGTGAGTTACAGTGAAACCAGAATCCACAGAGAGCAATCTCCATTTTATATCTCCTGTGGACATATCAGAATAAATAAATGTATAGCTACTTATGCACTGTATGTAAGATATACCTTAATGTTTGTTTAGTTTAGGTTGGCTTTCTCACGTACCAGTGTAAGAAGTTTTCATGGTGACAGTACATCACCCGTTAATTCTCAGTTTTCTAAATATCGAAGTATTAAATAGTTCCAAGTATATCTCTCACCCAATATGGATGAGCTGGCCCATATTACAGTAGATCAAATAGACAATTTTATTTCTTCCCAGAAAAAAAAGCAATTCATTAATGACAAAGATTTTTTATCTTAGGTTAAAAGGACTTAGAGACCTGACCTATTGTTACAGCAGTTTAGGAACATAGCCAAGAATAGAACTTAGACCAAGTACATTTTTTCCCCAAATTTTAAATTTACCGAGAACTCAGTTAGTGTTAAACAAATATAAAATAATTAATTTCCAAGTGCTGAACTTCTTCAGATGAAAGTTTTCAATTATAAATAATAATAATAATAAAATAGCAGCCAAAGAAGGTACACATTTCAAATCTTACATTGGCCGAGTTTAAATGATTTCTCAACACCTTTTTCAATTTCTCTCTAAAGAAAGTAGAAGACAGGTAAATATTTCATTTTTACTTGCATTTTAGCTGTTGAAAATTTCAACATATGTATATCAGGAGTCCTCGTCTTGAAAATGTAGAAAAATGTGACTGTGTATCATAAAGATTTTAAGTAACTTATGAGAAAGTGGAAAGGAATTTGGACAGGGAATTAAGAAGGTTTTCCATTCTGACTTCACTTTGCTTTAGAACAGTAAGGTTCCATTATTAGGAAATCTGTATTAATAATAACAATAATAAACTTTATTTATGGCTATTTAACAGCTTAGAAGTTCAACAAAAATACTCTTGTTATAAAAAGTACTATCAAAATTTGCAAAACAAAACCCCCTTGAATACAAAAAAATGGATAGATTATTTATTTATTTATTTTGTAGGGACAGGGTTTCACTACAGTGCCCAGGCTAGTCTTGAACTCCAGGCCTCAAGCAATCCTCCCACCTAAGCCTCCCAAAGTGCTGGGATTACAAGCATGAACTCCTGGCTAGAATAGATAATTTCTAAGTTTACTTTCAGCTCTAGAAGTTTGAAAGTCTCTGAAATAAGGGAGAAACAATGAAAAATGAGGAATAACATTCTGGCAAACAGCTTGATTGCAAGTCAGTATCTAAACTTAAAACTCAAATATAATACTGAACGATTATGAAGGATAGATAATCCATCATACAAAGATTGTCTAGTTGTTCTGTATGCAAAAAACAGATGAAAGAAATGCTTATTTAGTCCTAGAAAACCGAGGAAGAGTGGTTCATAATTTTAGTTGACAAAATTTTTTCAAAGGAAAGAAATCAATTCACCCCTCAGGGCCCAAACAGGACATACAGTGATTGTAAACCATCCTCTTTGGAAAAATGGAGAGGAAGGTTGTTATTTTTTTTAAATACTCAAGGATGGTATAAGGAAAAAAGCATGCAGTGATAAAGTATCTAATGTATATTGAGCTTCTATGTGCATCATACTCCTGGTTAAAACATAGGGGCATTTGGATACACGTAACAGATATTACATTTAGATATTCAGTTGGGTTTTTCTTATGAAAGATGACTGTGTAACAATGACAAAAAGATACATTTTCAAAACTCCTTCATCCACTAGAAGTTAAAGGATTTTAAAAAATAATTAGTTGAAATGGGATGGATTTTCTGGTCGAACCTATTTCAGGTTAGATTAATTTGCCCTGGTCAGCAATTTTTCTTTAGGGTCTAGACTCAAAAGGATTTGAGGTGATTGTGTGAAACTTCTGACCTATCAAATAACACCATGAGCAATAGAAGCAGTTCAAACATTTTACAAAATTGTACCAAAATATTTAACCAAACTTTATAGAAATATTAGGAATAAGTATATTTTGTGTTAATCTGAAAAAAATTGTCTTTTACTTTTTCTAGTCAGGCACAGTTGTCTGACTATAAACTCCTCGTTCAACTAGAATACAATCCATCCGAGCAAGGATTTTTGTGTTGTTTGTTGACTGCTCCACCACCAATCTAGAACATTGCACATAATAGGAGCTCATTTAATGCTTTCTGAAATGTGTTGAGTGTATGTTACAATGTACAAAATATTGAGTATGTGGAAAAACAAAAGATCAATGTATATCATTCCATGAATATTTGTGAAGACCTATTTTAACAAAAAGATGTGTTTAGTTACCACCAAGCCTGATGAATCTGTCAGGGAAGATAAACATTAATCAGGAAATGAATATAAGCTGAAAAGGAAATACAATGGGCGTTTTGAGAGCATAACCATATATCAGGGGATGGATGAGGACAGCTTTCTGTAAAGTCTTCCCTGAGTTGACTTTTGAGTGGAGCCATGAGTGAAAAGGAGTTAACTTAACACAGGTGATGTGGTGGTGTCAGGGGAGGAATTTAAATGGGGAACAGAGGAGCACATCCGTCAAAGCCCTGTAGCAAGAGGTGTCCTTGAGAAACTGAACACAAATTTGTGAAGCTGGGGAACAAGACCTGAGCAGGAAGGAGAGCATGGAAATTTAATGGACAATAGTGCAGGGGCTAAATCATACCTTCTAAGCCTAAACCATTTGATCTCTATTTCACTGGCAACGAAAATAGTGAAAAGATTTTATATTTATGTAACAATTTGAAGGCATGTGCAGGTGTAAGGCAACAAGTACAGGAATACACAATGCTAGATTTGCAATGAGCATGCCATTAATACAGAAATACAGTAGGCATCCTTGATGAATCTGAAAACCAGAGACATGGATTGTACTTGGAGTAATAGAAAGTGATATATATATATATATATACACACACACACACACACACACACACACACACACAAACACACATACACGCATATATATGGAGAGAGAGAGAGAGAGAAATGTTCCCTTAGTGAAACTCCATGAGCAAAACTAATAGCGACTAATTAAAATTCCCAGGTTTTGTTCTAATCATTTATATGCGTGAACTCATTTAAGCCTCACATCCTCCAAATAAGAAAGGGATTAGTATAATATCATCCTCATTTTAGTGATAAGGGAACTGAGGTACTGCAGAGGTGAATAACTTTCCAAGGCAGCAGAATTTATAAATGGCAGAACTGTCTAATTCCAGAGCCAGTGTTCTGAACCACTATTTGTTTATTCTTGTTAATGTAAAAGTAATTTACATTTATGAAGCCCATATTATAAGTTTAGCAAAATGTATTGTTCAGAATATTCTTGAGACTCAATAGTAGATGTTGTTTTTCTCATAGGCAATATTAGTACCTATGGTATGATATCTGAACCACAAGAAAGGAAATAAAAGCAAAGTAACAACAATGGAAAATCCTTCAATAGTCTAAAATGTTATAAAATGTAATACTTATCTTTTCAAAATTTATTATTAAAAATGTTTTTATTTTATGCTAAAATATTTTCTTATTTTAATGTATTTTCTGTTTTCTACTATACCTGTAGAAATTGAATTCATTATTTTTAAAAAAGTAGAATAAAAGTAGATTCAATAATTATGCGTATCTCTAGGATAGCATGCCCCTCTTTCCTTATCTTTCCTAAATTCTTGGATTTATCATCTAGTATCAGAGTTAGAAATCACTTCATTTACAGGTGTATTTAAAGTGTACTTAATAGAGCATGACTAGGTCCATTTTAAAGTTACGATTAATTAGCACGTATATTAGAAAGTAGCATGTAGTATTTTTCTTTTTTTCCTGTTTCTATTTTTTTATTTTTTAAGATCATTTTTATAGATTTATGAAGTACATATGTAGATTTGTTACATGGATATATTACATAGTGGTGAAGTGTGGACTTTTTGTGTAACCCTCACCCAATTAGTGTATGTAGTACCCATTGGTAATTCCTCATCCCACACCCACCTCCCACTCTCCTTCCCTTCCAAGTCTGCAGTGTCTATTATTCCACTCTCTATATCCATGTGTACTCATTATTTAGCTCCCACTTGTAAGTGAAAACATGCAGTATTTGACTTTCCATTCCTGAGTTATTTCACTTTGGATAATCGCCTCCAATTCAATCCATGTTGCTGCAAAAGACATGATTTCATTATTTTTTATGGCTAGTAGTATTCCATGGTATATATACACACCAGATTTTCTTTATCCTCATTGGTTGATGGACACTTAGGTTGATTCCATAACTTTACTGTTGTGAATAGTGCTGCAATACACATACAAGTGAAGTTATCTTTCTGTTAAATTTTATTTTCTTAATTATTTCAAATGATTACATGGGTACAAATGTTTTTGGTTACATGGATCGCTACTATAATACTTGAGTCAGGGTTATAAGAAGGCCCATCTTCCCAGGTAATGTTCATTGTAGCGACTAGTTAGGTTTTCACCCATCCCTTCCTCCCCTATTCCCCTTGCTTGATTTAATTGAATTTTACTTCCCTGTGTACACATGTGTGCTCATTGGTTAGTTCCAATTTAATAGCGAGTACATGTGGCACTTGTTTTTCCATTCTTTAGATACTTCACTTAGGATAATGGTTTCCAGTTCCATCCAAATTGTTGTAAAAGACATTAATTCATCCTTCCTCATGGCCAAGTAGTATTCCATGGTATACATATATCACATTTTATCAATGCACTTATGAATGGATGAGTATTTGGGTTGATTAAACATGTCTGAAATTGTGAATTGTGCTACAATAAATATTGAAGTACAGGTGTCTTTTTGATAAAATGACTTCTTTCCTTTGGGTAAATACCCAGTAGTGGGATTGCTGGATCAAATGGTAGGTGTAATTTTAGTTCTTTGAGGAATCTCCATACTGTTTTCCATAGAGGTTGTACTAATTTGTAGTCTCACCAACAGTGAATAAGCATTCCTTTCTCTCTGCATCCATGCCAGGATCTATATTTTTTTGGAATTTTTAATAAAAGCTATTTTAACTGAGGTAAGATGATATGTCATTGTGATTTTAATTTGCATTTCCCTGATAATTAGTAATGTTGAACATTTATTCCTATGTCTATTGGCTATTTATTTATCTTCTTTTGAAAAGCTTCTGGTCAAATCTTTTGCCCACCTTTTAATGCAGTCATATGTTTTTTTTTTCTTGCTGATTTGCTTGAGTTTTTTATAAATTCTGATTATTAGCCCTTTGTCAGATGTTCAGCTTGCAAATATTTTCTCCCATTCTGTAGGTTGTGTGCTCTGTTGATTATTTCATTACCTGTGCAGAAGCTCTTTAATTTAATCAAGTCCCATTTATTTATTTATTTTTGTTGTTACTATGATTGTCACTGGGGAAATCTTCATAAATTTTTTGCCTAGATCAATATCTAGAAGAGTTTTTCCAACACTTTCTTCTAGAACTCTTATGGTTTCATGCTTTACATTTAAATCTTTTATCAATCTTGAATGAATTTTTGTGAGTGGTGAGACATATGAATCCTGTTTCATTCTTCTGCATGTGACTATCTACTTCTCCCAGCACCATTTATTGAATAGAGCTTCCTTTCCATAATGTATATTCTTCTCTGATTTCTCAAAGATGAGTCGGCTATATATGTATGGTTTTACATCTGGGTTCTCTGTTCTGTTCCATTGGTCTATGTCTCTATTTTTGTGCCTATACCATGCTGTTTAGGTTACTATAGCTTTGTAGTATACTTTGAAGTCTGGTAATGTGATGCTGCCAGATACATTCTTTTTGCTTAAGATTGCTTTGACTATTTGGGCTCTTTTCTGGTTCCAAATGAAGTGTAGAATTATGTTTTCTAGATCTGTGAAATATGATGTTGGAATTTTGATGGGGATTGCATTGAATTTGTAAATCACTTTTGGTAGTATAGACATTTTTAACAATGTTGATTCTGCCAATCCATAAGCATGATATGTTTTTCAATTTCTTTGTGACATCTACGATTTCTTTGTGAAATCTGGGATTTCTTTCCTCAGTGTTTCATAGTTTTTTTTTTTTTGTAGAGATCTTTCACCTCCTTGGTTAAGTATATTCCTAGGTATTTTATTTTCTTTGTAGCTATTGTGAATGGCATTAAGTCTTTGATTTGTCCCTCACCTTGACTGGTATTGTTATATAGGAATACTATTGATTTATGGACATTGATTTTGTAACCTGAGACTTTGCTGAATTTATTTGTAAACTCCAGGAGTCTCTTATGGGATCTTAGGGGGTTTCAAGATATAGATTCATATAGACAGCAAAAAGCAATAGTTTGACCTCCCTCTACTCTGATATGGATACCATTTATTTATTTCTCCTGCTTGATTGCTCTGGCTAGGACTTCCAGCACTATGTTGAATAGAAATGGTGACAGTGGGCACATTTCTCTTGTTCCAGTTCTTGGTGGGAATGCTTTCAGCTTTTCCCCATTCAGTATGATGTTGGCTGTGGGTTTGTCCTATATGACTTTTATAATTTTGAGATCTGTTCCTTCTATGCCTAGTTTGTTCAGCGTTTTTTATCATGAAAGGATGCTGAAATTTATTGAATGCTTTTTCTGCATCTACTGAAATGATCATATGGTCTTTGTTTTTGTTGTGTTTATTTGGTGAATCACATTTATTGATATACATGTGATAAACCATCCTTGAATTCCTGGGATGAAGTCCACTTGGTTATGGTGGATTATTTCTTTGATGTGCAGCTAAATTTGGTTTGGTAGTATTTTATCGAGGATTTTTGTGTCTGTATTCATGAGGGATATTGGCCTATTATTTTCTTTTTGTTTTTTCCTTTCCTGGCTTTGATATCAAGGTGATACTGGGTTTATAGAATCAATTGATGAGTATTCCCTCCTTCTCAGAAAATTTATGAGAAAATTACAGAAAAATTTCTGTAGTATGAGTACCAGCTACTCTTTGTAGGCCTGGTACAATTCAGCTGTGAATCATTTTGGTTTAGGACTTTTTTTTTGTTGGAATATTTTTTATAACTGCTTTAATTTTATTGCTTGTTATTGATCTGTTCAGGAGTTCTATTTCTTCCTGATTGGGTCCCGGGAGGTTGCGTGTGTCTGGAAAGTTGTCCATATTTTCTATGTTTTTGGGTTTATATACGTAGAGATTTTTATAATATTCACAGATGATATTTTTGTATTTCTGTGGTATCAGTTGTATTATCTCCTTTTTCATTTCTGATTTAGCCTATTTGGGTCCTTTCTCTTCTATTTCTGATTAGTCTGCCAATATATTTATCAAATTTGTTTATCTTTTCAAAGAACCAACTTTTTGTTTCATTGATACTTTGTATTGTTTTTTGTTTGTTTGTTTTCCATTTCATTTTATCCTGCTCTGACCTTAGTTATTTCTTTTCTTTTGATGGCTTTGAATTGGTTTCCTTTTCCTTTTTTAGTTCCTTGAGATGTGTCATTTGCAATCTTTCTGTCTTTTTGATGTAAGCATGTAAGGCAACGAATTTTTCCCCTAGGACTGCTTTTGCTGAATCCCAGAGATTTTGATAGCTTGTGTCAACTTTGTTGTTCAGTTTGAACAATCTTTCGATTTCCATCTTAATTTTATTATTGACCCAGTAATCATCAGCTTCAGATTGTTTAATTTCCATGACTTTGTATAGAATTGAATGTCTCTCTTGGAATTGATTTCTTGTTTCATCCCACAGTGGTCTGAAAAGATATTAATACATGGTATGATTTCTATTTTTTTGAATTTATTGAGACATGTTTTGTGGCCTAAGATATGATCAATTTTGCAGAATGTCTCATGTGCTGATGAGAAGAAAGTATATTCAGTAGTTTTTGGTTAAAATGTTCTGTAATTGTCTGTTAGGCCCATATGCTCTAGAGTCCTTTTTAAGTCCAGCGTTTGTTTATTTATTTTCTGTTTGCGTGATCTGCAGAGGTCTGTCAGTGCGGTGTTGATGTCTCCAGCAATTACAATGTTGTTGTTTATCCTTTTGCTTGGGTCTAGTAGGGTTTGCTTTATGAATCTGGATGCTCTTGTGTTACGTGCATAAACAGGATTATTATATTTTCTTGTTGAATCACTCCCTTTATCATTATATCATGACTATCTTTGTATTTTTTTACTGTTGTTCATTTAAAGTCAATTTTATGTGACATGAAAATGGCTATACCTGGTTTCTTTCATTTCCATTGGCGTGGAATTTTTTTCCCATTCCTTCACTTTAAATCTGTATGAGTCCTTGTGGGTTAGATGTGTTTCCTGGAGACAGCAGATATTTGGGTTGCATTTTTTCATTCATTCAGCAAGTTTATATCTCTTAAGCGAACCCATTCAGATTGTTTGCATTGATTGACAAAATTGTTATGTGGTATGTTGTTCTGTTCATCCTGTTGGGTATTACCTTATTGCTTTGTTTTACTTCTTGTGGTTTTGTTTTATATGAGCTCTGAACTTTAGCTTTTGGGTGGTTTTACACTGGTTGGTGACTATTGTGCTGATCCATGTATAATGCAGTTCTGAGTATTTCCTGCAGGGCAGGTCTGGTCTTGACATATTCTCTCAGTGTTTACTTATCTGGAAAAGTCTTTATTTATTTCTCCTTCATATATGAAACTTCATTTTGCAGGGTGCAAAATTTTAAACTGGCAGTTTTTCTGTATAAGAAGACTGAAGATGGAGCCCCAATCCCTTCTGGCTTGTAAGGTCTCAGTTGACAAGGCTGTAGTTTGCCTGAGGGGTTTTTCATTGTAAGTTACTTGATGTTTTCTTCTCACAGCTCTCAAGAGTTCCTCCTTCATGTTGACTTTGGCCAGTTTGATGGCGATTTTTCTTAATTATTGCCTGTTACCATGAATCTTCTAGGTGTTTGTGGAGTTTCTTTTACCTCGATATATAAATCTCTGACAAGATCATGGAAGATTTTTGCAATTATTCCCTCAAATAGGTTGTCCAGCCCTTGTGCATTTTCTTCTTTACCCTCTGGGATGCCTGTAATTCTTATATTTGGTTGTTTTACATAATCCCATATTTCTTGCAGGCTTTGTTAAATGCTCTTAAGTCTCTGTTCTTTATTTTTGACTGACTAATTTAATTCGAATGAGTTTTCTTCAATCTCAGATGCTTTCTTCTGCCTGGCCTATTCTATTCTTACAGCTTTCCACTGTGTTTTGTATTTCCTTAAATGAATTTTTCATTTCCAGAAATTCTACTTGTTTGTTTGTTTTAATATGTTGATCTCTTTAGTGAATTTTTCATTCATTTCTTGAATTATTTTTCTGGTGTCTTTGAGTTGTTTTTTTCATTTTCTCTTGGATTTTGTTGAGCTTCCTTATAATCCATATTTGGAATTCTTTATCTGTCATTTCAATATTTTCATTTTGGTTGATATCCCTTGCTAGGGAGCTGGTGTTCCCTTTTGGGGGTGTCATTTTGCTTTGATTTTTCATACCTCCAGAGTTCTTTTTCTGATTCCTTCTTATCTGGAGTGGCTGTCACTTCTTATGTTAGAATTTTCTTTTGTTTAGATGAGACTTTTTCCCCTCTCACTCATAATGGTGTGTTTGTAGCAAATGTTAGGTAAGAACCTTTGTCTTTGCTTGTGAGTGCTTTGATGGTGATCTAGGTTCTCGATGGATGCCTTGGTTATAGGTATCCCTTGTGTGGTGGCTCTAACCCCTCAGGAGAAGCACTGGAATGGCCCAAATAGTGGGTGGGGCCCTGGAATTTCTAGATAAGTCCTTATTCTCCACCACAGCAGAGATGGGTGGGTGTGCGAGGCTGGGCTGGACTGGGTTGGGTGAGCCTGCTCTCAAGCTCCAGAAATGCTGGTAAGGTAGCTGTTTTGGAAGGGGTCAAAGTTTGTTGTTAGGCTTCTGGGGGAAGTTTGCTTGTGGGAGTGGGGCTGTCTGAGATTCACAATCTGGCTGTCAGGAGTCGGTTTAGCTCTTCTCTCCCCTCCCCTGCTCTGTGCATGATCTCTCTCCAGCATCTTTTGGCAGGCAAGAACTCAAATTAGCAGAGCTTCCCAATGATGGTGCTGTGAGCTGGGAACTTACCTGTCCAACATCCCTCCCTGAGCTAAGAGCATGGCTTTCCTGTGCGGGGAGGAGTGTCCCTTGAGTGTGCTACTGCTGGGACCTACACTGCACTCTCTTTTTAGTTCTGCCCAGGTGGGCTTCCTTGCCTCCCAAAATTAGTTCACAAGAAACTAACTGTTTGTTAAAAGCAATAAATACAATTTCTGAAAAATTCAAAAAATTATTTATAGCATTTTAAAGCACAGTATATCTCATGGAATAAGTCAGTCAACCATATAAGTACATAGAAAATATTGTTACATAACCTTCCTTAAGAGTTGAGCCACTTATAGGCAGTGGGAAACAGCCAGTGTAGAGGGGAATACAAAATACAGGATGCTGGCTAGAGTGCTGAGAAAAGGTTAGAGGAGATAAAAGTCAATATTTTACCTGAAGGCAAAATAATAATAACGATCCTGATAATACTGGTATAATTTATATTGTGCTTACTGTGTGTTGAGCTCTGCATTATATATATTAACACATTCAACCCTCACAACAACCCTAGGAAGTGGAGGCTATCATTACATCATCCTTGTTATATAAACAGAGATTGGGAACACAGAGATGTTAAGTAAATTTCCTAGTGTCCCACTGTGGGAAGTGTAACAGAGGTGAATGGTGACAATGAGATTTGATCCCAAATGGTATGTCTCAAGAGTCGTCGCTTTTAAGTATGATAATAAATGACATCTAGTACAGTGTGGGAAAGTGAGGTCTTTGTCAATAATTTTCACTGTCTTCCCAGCATCAACCACAGTGCCCACTACATAAAAGAGCCAGGGAGATCAGAAGAGAGTGAGAAAAGAATAGAGAGTTGTAGATCCAGCTACGTAATTTGCAGGGCCCAGTGCAAAATGAAAATGTTGGGCTCCTTGTTCAAAAATGGTTAAGACTTTTAAGAAAATGACAACAGCATTAAACCAAGCAAGGAACCTTTCAACCTTTCAAAGTATTGGTCCCAGTGTGACCCATGTGACCAGGCCTTGGGAGCTCCCTTAACCTTAGACAAGAGGGACAGTAATCACTTTTCCTAAAAAAAAAGGTTTCCATGGATTGGATTATTGTTCTCAGTTATTTATTTTTTCATATCATGTGACCTTACAATGCACGAAACTGGGAGGAGTTTATACTTTCCTACCCCAATGATGTTGAGTTTTATTAATGAGACTTCTTTAATGAAAGGGTGAAAGTGATAATGTGTTGATTCCTATGTAAAGTCCCAAGGCAGTATAAGTTTCAACTTACTCCCTTTTGGTCCACCATTAGAGGGGCATGCTTTTACAGAAGGAAGGGAGGGAGGTGGCTTCTTTTTCTGCTATAGGTCATTTGGGCTTGACCTCAGGCTATAACTTGAGTTCATATGTGCTTCATGTGTTTTACTCTTCAATGGAATAATCTTCTCATGGTGAGTAGTAGAAGTGCACGAATCCAGCCAAACTGCACAAGCACATTTTAAGGTCCCTTCTTAATATGCACCTGTGTGCATTCTACTGGCCAAGGCAAATTACAGGCCCAGCCAAATTTAGTCAGAAATTGTCTTCTTAAAAGAATGGTCTCCTCAGTCCTCATATTCTCAAGGATTAATATAACTTCCATTTATGATTAGTTATGCAGATTCTAGCCTGAATGCTATTATTAATAAAAAGAATAAGAATTTAAATTAACATAAATCTAGAGTTAGCTATTAAAATATATTTTTTATCCAGTTATTTAACCATTATGCATATAAATCTATGTGTGTAGATAATTACTTAATAATAGTTATGAAACTTCAGAGAAGCATAGAAGTGTATCTTAAATAGAAGAGAAAATGCACGTTCTTACATAGGTGCCTGACTAATGGCCTCATATGCCTCATATTTTAGTATGGCACAAAAAAGGACAACCTCATAGCTTTTGCATAGTGTTACATATGATTATGATTTCTTATTCAACATGGAATTAAAGATTATAGTTCTTTAGTAAAAATGAAATATTCACACCATTATAGAAGAAATCACTTTTCTGATAATGATTCATCCTTTATCATGATGAAGAGTAGTTATGGAAAATATTGAATGTCAGCCTAATGTAGTAATTGAGTCATAAATTTGTAGGTAATATAAAATAAAAACTATGTGGTACCAGCAAAGGGGTTTTTATTCTTTATTATATCTGAATCATATATATATATATATATATATATATGTGCTCTAGAGCCTTGCTTTAGGATTTTTTTGCTCTAGTTTCAAGACAATCGTCCACTGAAGAAGCTATGTATGTGTGTGTGTTTGTGTGTGTACATGTGTGTGTAGTTTGTAATTAATTTTAGGCACACAAGACTAAGTACAATGTCTATTATTAGTTGCCTATATTTTCCAGTTTGAGGCTATAGCTACCAATTGGAATGAGTGTAGGAAATTTCTAACTCAGTAGTATCCTACATATGAATTCAGAGTAAGACCCCCACCTCTTTTATCCATGTTTCTAGTTTGGGGACAGTTCTCATTTAATTTTTGTCACAGTGGATAAACATGTACCTAGATAAAGCAAGTTCTTAAGATACAGTGGACGAAGAAGGCCTCCTCAAGACTATAGGTGGCTTTGGTATCTTTGTCCAAATTCTAGCAATTCACCTTCCCTAAGAAGATAGTTCTGAAGGTGCATGGCTTGTTTATCAGAAGGATGTTTCTATGAATTATGAGAAGGTGCATCTTCCAAGTTTTATATGCAGGCTTTGATCAGTGTTCAGGGTGTGGCTGGAGGAGTATAGGCTGGAATTCAATTCCCACTTAGTTACTAGGCCTGGTGTCCTTGTGCAGTGAACAACCTGTGCAAGTGTATAGAGTCCCTATGATTAAAAGAACTACCGAGCCAAGGCAAGAACCAGGTTAGCTTTCCACTTCTACTACTTACTATGTGAGTGACTTTGAGCAAGTCTGTTAAACTTTGAACGCTTTTTAAAATTTATCTCAGAGTTGTGAGATAAGATCTCGCTGCAAGGGAGAACAGAGGAAATATGTCCTTGGCATCTCATTTTTAAATAGCAATTCATTAACTAAGAGAAATAAAGTTACTAGAAATTGTTATTTTTATGGCGATATTTAGCATTCCTCAACTATATTATGGATTAAATATATCTATGTTAAAGATACCACCAGTCCACCCTATGACCAAGCCTGGATTTGTTATGGACTGCCTTCTTCACCCTGTCTCCCCTCCTATAGTTACTGAGTATTGGTGTCCTTTCTTAAACAATTGCATATATTTTACTGCTTTTCTACCACTGCTCTCACTACCTTGGTCTAGACTCTCATTATTTCTTCCATGAATTATTGAAATTACTTCCCATTGGTTCTGAATCGTGTTTCAACCCTCCTGTAACCCATTTTCCATACTGTCTCAATAGTTGTCTTTACACAGCAAGTATCCCCTCTGTTTGAAATCCTTCAGTAACAGACCATAGCTCATAAGAAGTAATCTCAGTCATAAGGCCACATGTGAGGCTTCTCATGATCTGATCCCCATTTACCTCTGCAGTTTCATCTTCCACCCTCCTGTTCTTCAACTATATGTGAACCTGAACATGTGAACTTTTTTACGCTTCTGTGCCTCTGAATATGCTAGTCCCACTCTCTTGAATGTTGTACTCTCACTTCCTGTGTTGTCTTAGCCATTCATTAAGTGTTTATCTGTGTATCGAGTCAATTCAAACTTTCCCTCTGCTGTGGTCTGAATGCATCACCCCAAAATTCATACATTGAAACTTAATTACAAATGTGATAGTATTAAGAGAAAAGGTTTTAGAAAGTGATTTAGTCATGAGGGCAGAGCCCACATAATGGACTTAGTGATCTTATAAAAGAGACATGAGGAAACTTTTGCCCTTCTGCCTTCTGCCATGAGAGGACATAGCAAGAAGTGCCATCTGTGAAGAAGAGAGTGATCAGGCCAGATCAGTGCTGGCGCTTTGATCTTGGACTTCCCAGCCTCCAGAACTGTAGGAAATAAATTTCTGTTCTTTGTAAATTACCCAGTCTTAGGTATTTTGTTCTAGCAGAATAAACAGAATAATACACCCTCCACTCAGATGTCTCCCGTAACCTCTCTGCCTTGTCTTCACTTCCTTCCCAAGGCATATACCCCTTTCTTATTTACAACAATTAATGCCACTTGTATTGCAATCATTTATTTCATAAGTTGTAGCCTCCATTTGATTGTGCATACTTCTAGTTAGAGAATTGGACCATGGTTTTCTTTATATCTTCAGATTCTTGTTTAAAGCATGACTTAAAGTAGTTGTTCCACAAATGCTTTTGAATGAATGGCACTGCCAAACACATTGAGTGCCTAGGTTAGTTGCTTGTCTTCCAGTACAAACATACAACATAAAATAAAAGGTCAAATAACCTGAGGGTAAAAATGGAAGATGAGCTAATGCTGATAAAAAGAGAATGAAAAGAAGAAAGGAAATTCCAGTGACAAGACGGTAGGAAGAGGAATAGCTGTGGAAAGCAGGGATGAATTAAACAGGTAGCACAGCTGCAAAGCCCTTGCCAAGGAAAGGGAAAGGGAAACTTGTGACAATTTGAAAATTTTTTAATGCAAGCAAAGAGATATAGAATGGACAAGAAATTTCAGACTGAGCATTTTAAACATATGATGGTTCTGCCAGGTGACGGTATACACAAAATCGCAAATCAAGGATATGGGATTAAAAGTGACTTCAGTGATGGGGAGTAATGGAATTTATCACTGTGTGAACTAAAAGCAGTAATGGAAACTTACTGTAAAGGATTTAGTGAAATATGTTATCGCTATAGGCAATTTGGAATTATAAGGAAAATGGGATTTTTAAAATAATATTTGGATTCTGATTAGAATTGTATAATTACTAACAAAATGAAATAACAAAATAGCAAATTATACTCTTAGTTTGCTTTCTACTACACTGTTCCTGTCAGTGAACACTACAAAAGATCAAGCTCTTGCACTTTTAGTATGAATGATAACATCTGAAAGAAGATGATAAAAAAGAGAAAATATGTATAAGGTAAAATGGTACAAAGAGCCATCACTATTAGTATGTCCTTCACTATAGCAGCACTTTAAAGATGCCAAACTGTATATTTTTTTAATTTTTACTTTATTTTTTGAGACAGAGTCTCATTCTGTTGCTCAGGCTAGAGTGCAGTGGTGTTATCACAGCTCACTGCAACCTCAAATTGCTGGACTCAAGCTCTCCTCCTGCCTCAGCCTCCCAATTAGCTGGGACTACAGGCATGTGTCTAATTTTTCTATTTTTTGTAGAGATGGAGTCTTGCTCTTGCCCATGCTGGTCTCAAACTCCTGGCCGCATGCCATCCTCCCATCTTGGTCTCCCAAAGTGCCTCCCAATATGCCAAACTCAGATGGTACTTAGAGGAGGGCAAAAAAGTCAGCCTCTGTGAGAGTAACAGCACCTCTGAATCCAGATTACAAGACTCTACTGGGTTTCGCTGGAGGGAGCTTCATTGCCCCAATGGCTGGGCTGACTGGATCTGACTGGATGGTTCACTTGGGCAGAAGTGGCTTCAGGTCTTCCAAAGCAGATAAAACTGTGTTATTTCTCCACATTCACCTATTATGGCTTTTTACATGGCTTGATTCCCCTCTCCTGCCCTGTCCTATTTTCTTGCACTCTGGAGGATTTTTGTCATGTGTTTAACTTCTTAAATTTATTAATCAATAATCAAGATAATTAGTTTTTTAAACTTGATCTATGTTGCTTATAAATGCCACATTATTTACAACTACGGTTTAAAGACTAAGCTATACTGTGGGTCAACCAGTCATGACTGGCTGGAGGTCCAACAATTGAGTGCTGGTTGCTGTTATTGTTCTTGCAATAAAGCAGTTTTGCACATGATAGTTTGTATGCTATAAGATAGTTACTCTTTGTTGTATGCATACATCTAAAAATGTCCAGTTTACACAGATTCTACAGGAAAAATGCCACCAAATTGCCACTCCCTAAAATCACTAGAAATGAGTTATATTATAAATATTATATAAGGACTGATAGTTACCAGGAGCTAACGTAAATGTTAGGAATAGGACTTAGATATTTTCAAGAATTTTCTTAGTAATTTTTATAACATCTCTCCAAGGGAGGTAGCTTTATTATTCCCCTTTTTCTGAAGAGGAAGCTGAAGTTATAAATGACAAACCATTTTGTTCCTAATCATATAGTAAGTGATGGAAGCAAGATTGAAATCTTCACACTAAGCCAAACCTGTTAACTGACATGTTGTATTGGAAACCATACGCCAACAAATGAAATGATTACTTGATTTTATGTTAGGTCAGAAAGACGTGTAGAAAGCCCTTTTACATTATGGCTCTGGGTGGTGGACTGATTTGTGCTTATAGAGGCAGTATCGGCTAACTGCCTACCTGTGATTGCAAAAGGGTCTTTTCCTCAAGGCACTGGTCACCTACAGGGTCTCTCTCAGTCACAGTCTTACCTTGGCTGTTTCATGGGCTAATATCTGGCTGGGGCTAACAATTAGGAAGGACCACTTGAGGATTCTTCTTACTAGGAAATAATAAGAACTCTTCAATTTTGGTATTAAAGGATCATAAGTTAGAATTACAATGAAAACTAATGATAATTATATAAAATTCTTATTTAACTTATATTACCATTATTTTATGTTCTCTGACTGGGAGAATAGAGCTGGAAAGGATTTAATAGTCCTCTAACCCAATTTTAGTTTAATCTTTTTTTTACATAAAAAGGCATGTGAACCACATGCTCATCAGGGTTAGTTAGAATATTTTTTACATATAGTATATTTTGAGAAAAAATTTTTAAAAAGAGATTATTTTAGGAAGATGTATAGAAAATAATATTTGAGGTAAAAGATAAAGAACAATTATAAATTTGGTAGTACCATTAATAAATGATGAGGTCTCAAGATGATGATGAGACTGTAAGCTCAGCAAGTGCAGAAACCGGAGTGTCTTTACTCTTCCTGCCCAGCACATAAAATGCATTCAATAAATATCTACCAAATTAATCAATAGGTATATATCTCTGAAAGGGAGGATAGGAAATTGAAAACCAAACACTGAAAAGGCACAATGAATCAGGGAAAATTGGCTGCAAATTTCTTATGTGGATGGTTGGATCGAGTTTAAAATGAAGAACATAGTAAGTAGAAATTGGTTCCTTCCTCTTTTTTCAGTTGTAGTATTTGAAGAATAAAATATTTATTTATCCCACATGGCCCCTGTGCACGGTCATCACTCTTACATCAGAAGATTCAGGGTGAAAGAACATGAGTGGCTACTAATACCACTGTTCTTCTGGACAGGAAGAAACCTACTGTACAATTATTGCACTTTCTAAGTCATGGTCCTTGCCCTACTTCCTAAGAACCTGAAAAGTTACATTCTTGGTATCTTTGGTTTCCCTATCTTCCATCAGGCAGCAATCAAAAATTCTTCCAAATATGAACTCTGAATATAACAGATTGCTGATTTTTGTTGATTATATGTTTTGGGGGATAGTTTGTACCAATGGTTTTTTTTTTTTTTTACTAAGTATGCTATGGCAATAAATAGAATATACTGGTATAATATTTATGGATATTAATATTGTACTTGATTATTAATTTATCTTAAGGCCTTGTAGTCCGATTAATTAATGAAAAGTACCTGCTGCCAAGATTAAAAAACAAACTTTGGAACGAGAGAACTTTATGCTCTAAAATAACAACATAGCTAGTCTCCAGTTATTTATAATTCTTGAGAGAGAAGTTTATCTTTCAATTCCAAATAATTCTTCCATTCTGTTTTTTTTTTAATTAAATTTTAGTAGATTTCCTATTTTATTGCTGGCCACCCTCCTTTCCCTATTATGTCTTAACTCTTCATGCATTGTATCTATGTGTCTATCCATCTATCTGATCTGTGAATGCATGTACACACATTTCAGATAGCCCAATTAACCCATTTCTCCATGCAGTAGGCAGTAAGTATATTAGCTGGGTTTGCCCCCATTCTGTAATATGCTGGCGGAATTTTTCAAGATGGTCTTCCTCATTAAAAACTCCTTGGGTCCGTCATAGCCTCCTGAGGAACTGTGGGATTACTTATTGAAGTTATACCTCTGCCACCAAATTTTTGATTGAATCAATGACAACTACCAATAACGTGACTATGATGGCACTTCCCCTGGAGCGTCCTTTCGCAGGACCTTATGTCTCTGCAAGTTAAGATCAAGTTAAGATCACGACATGTCTTCTACATACCTGAAAGGAAGAGGGGTCCTTTAAAGTCCAGGAAGGAAAACAGTTACTTGAGCTCATGAGATCGTGCACTAGAAGCTAAAATTCTAGTCAGAACTTTATCTTGAAGCCTCTGAAATGACTTTCACCTGGGTTAGGAAATCAACCATTGCAGGTTGATTTATTCTCAGGTCACTTTATTCTCCTAGAGTGAGTCTGATATAAGATTTTCTCTTCTATCAGTCAGAAAATATCCTTCCATAGATTGACTGGAGAGGCTTTCAGTGAGTTTTCTAGTAGGATGAATTGTATCCCACCTCACAGCTTATTTACCGATTTGCCCTTAACTCTAGGGGTGAATAACTCAATAATTTCTTAGGACTATATAATAAATTTACTTATTTTTTCATCAAGCATCGATTGAGAATATACTGTTTCAATTCTGAAAATGTGCAAGAGGCATTAAAAAGAATACAATGAATAGCCCTTATTCTCAAGTTGATCCTATTGTTAAAGAAAGAAAAAAGCATACAGAAAAATAGTCAACTGCTCTTATAAACAAATCTTTTGAAGATAAATGTCAGTAAGGAAATAAAATGAAATAAACAACGGAGAAGTTGCTGTAGGGACTGGAATGCCAACCCCTTCCCCATTCATTTTTCTTTGCCTCACAATATTCTAGGGGCATAGACCCAACTGTGCTCTTTATTCTTTTAGCTAAAGGCGGCATTACTTCCCAGAGACGGAGCTTTACCACTGGCATCCTTGCAGCCCTGCAGGAGCTCCTTAGTGGCTGTATCTACTTAAAAGATAAGAAGAACCGAGAGGTTGGATTGTAAATAAAACAAAAACAACTAAGGAGTTTTATTGATAGTGTATCTCTCTATTGTAAATGTTGACTACATTTTTAATAAGTTTGTACCTTCAAGATAATGTTGTTATTGACTCTGCTTATTAAACACAGATAAGGGAAGATAGCTGAGTGAGAGGAAGCATCCGATTAATAAGGATAACATATTTAAAATATGTCCTTTTCAGTTTTTCCTGCTAGAAATGGACATTACTGACTATACATAAAATACATAATTTAATTGATTTTTAGAAAAAATGTTGAGTATAAATTTGGGAGCTGTAATGATACTAATTCTACCACGGTAATTGTATAAACTAACTTAATGCCATTTTTGTTTTAATAAAAGGTTTTCTGACTGTAAGGAGAAGAAAATAGCACACATAGAAAGTATAAATTATACTAGATTAGACATTGAAATTACCCTTCATAAAACTTTATTGTGTAAATGGCTTGAGTACTTTGACACAAATGTGACAAGTTTTACCTCTCAGGAAGAACTTTTGGCCATTTGGGGCCAAATGGGCCCAAATGGGTAGTGTGCACTACAGCCTGACCATACCTATTGATCTTTCTCTTGCTTGTTTATTGTCATCTAGACAAAAGCAGCAAGTACTTTTCCACATTTCTGAGTTCCAACCTTTATAGACCAGTTTTAGAACTAAATTTTTCTTTTTGTATTGAAAGGAAAAAGCAACTAGTTATTTCAGGAGAAACTGGGAGTTTTCTGGGAATATCAGTCTGTCTGCTTATCTTATATTTTACATTTATTTGGGAGGAATTAGTTATTTGAGGGCTAATGTTAAAACTTAATAGCTATCTATCATACACGTCTTTGGAAAATTATGTGCTTGCTTTCTAACCAACAACTTTAGATATTTAAATTTCTATATATTTGGATATTTAAATTAGATATTTGAAAATCAACGTGATGGTAATTTGGTGCTCCAAAGTGGAATGTCTTCAGCAAAGCCGAGTATGCTGTATAAAAATGACAAATTGTATAATTTTGGAGAAGTCACTTGATAGTCTGTTTTTTCTTTCAGCAAAAAAGATATGATCTGTCTTCTTATTTGAAAATATTGTTGTGACTAGTATATGTGAAGATGCTTTGAAAAATGCTAATAGTTATGCTTTTTATTTCATTCATTATTATGGTAAGAATTATTTTTGACATTATTATGATAATGATGATGAGTGTCAATTACAAGAAGAAATTGTCAAATAATTTATATAGTAGAATGAAGAAGGAAAGTAATACAGATAATAACTTATTAATCTTGAAATAGCAACAAAATAACAAACACAGAAACAGATACAAACAGTATACACAACAGGTGGTATAATCAGCATGCTAAGTTCCAAGAAAATTGTTAAATTAGTAATGTGGCACAGTGTCATAGGATGTAGTTAGATGAGCTATACAACTCTGAAAACCTTTCACTGCAAGCACTGTGTAATAGTAACAGATGCATTCTTCATAGGAAGGCATCTAAAGAACATATATTTTACATTTATCAAATTGGGAAATAGAGCTAAATTGTTCATCTTGTATAGTCTTGAAAAATCTCAGTATTACAGAAAAACATCAGGACACACTAAACAAAAATTGCCTACCTTTTATTTTACTTTTCCTTTCTTTCTTATAGTAGGGGATGTTGATAACATTCAGCTAGTAGATATGACATTAAAGTTTTTAAACAAAGCATTTGCAATGAGGCATAAAAAACAATGGTCATTTTCATGCGGTTTTTCTTCTTTTTGAGAAAAAAGAAGAGAAAACTAAGTCGCAATTTTCTTGTTCTCAAAGCAGACATTCTTTTGCATTTATTACAAGAAATAAATGTACAGAATGGCGGTACTTAGCACAAAATCATTTAGAATGCGGACAGTGAATTTGCATGAGCGGTGGGAGAGGTTCAGTGCTGACTGCTTTTCGGCATTGGTACCACTGATGGTTCTGTGGCAAAGAACTGTAGTTCTTTCAAGATGATCTCTATCTGAAGGGTCAAACAGACAGCAAAGTTGAAAGTTCCCTGAGGAAAATTTCAAGCATTTGTAAGAAACTTTACAAGTATCTACCTCTTCTTCTTTTCCCAAGTGAAATAATCTTACAGACGCAGTGAGAGATAATATGAACTGCCAACAGTCAACTTGAATTTGACTTCAATCAGGAAACTGCATTTCTTTTACCAATGGAATGATGAGGCATTTTACTTAAGCTAAATTCTGGTATTCTTTGAACTGAAGAATTTTGCCATTTTTTGCACAGAAGCAGAGGCATGGTAAGGAGTATAGCAGGGTGAACTTTGTATTTCTGTGGAGCCATTTATAATAAAGATGAGGAGTCCTTAGGTATAGAGAAATCATTTATCTATTTCAGAAATATTTGAATCAAGTTTTTGCGATCAAAAATCACCTAAAGCATTTATTGGTGGATGAATTACCCCATTCAATATGGACATGCAAAGGTTTAGTCCCTTGGGGATATTGCTCATTCTATTATGGTAATAGCCATGTCTTTCTACAGAAAGCACAGACATGGAAGGGAGGCGGGTAGTAGTGGTGAGGAGGATTTTCTGTATAGCCAACATCACCATAGCATAAATGTTCACAAAATGTAAGATGCTTGGATTGATTCCATCTAAGGTACAGCTTTAAGAAATAAGTTCTACGTATAGAACTTCTAGTTCTTTAGAAGAGGATTACTGAGAAGGGCTGAACTGTTTAATTGCACATGACATGCTTCTATAGTTATGTTTAAATTTCCATGTTACACACCTTTTTCTAAAAATCTTGTTCATTGTTGGCTTTTTTCTCACATGAAGCAAGAAAAAAATGTTACTTTTAAAAACAAGAAATTATATAAAGAATATTCATAAATGTTATTGAGGTGGTAAATTTAATATTGGAAATAACTTCTTTTTAAAAAGCATTCATTCATTCATTTAACAAAATGATGCAGACTACCTCCAGTATGCTGACAAGACTTGCACACTCTATTCCCATATAAAACTGAGATCAATTAGAAGTGCACCCTCAACAGGATAAATAGAAAGAAACTCAGTTTTCTTAATCTTGCCTGTAAAGATTAAGAAAAGAAGCAAAATAATAAAAATAAAGTGTCTTCCTGAGAATTCCTAATCATGAGTCCTCTATTCTAGAGCTTGGGACCACTGTTCACCACTAACTATATGGCTCCAAACACTCCAACCTAAATTTTTTTTTTTTTCACTCTTGTCATCTTGGCTAGAGTATAGTGGCATCATCATAGCTCACTGCAACCTCAAACTCCTGGGTTCAAGTGATCCTCCTGACTCAGCCTCCCAGGTAGCAGGGACTACAGGTGCGTGCCACCATGCCTGGCTAATTTTTCTATTTTTTGTAGAGACAGAATCTTGCTTTTGCTCAGGCGGGTCTCAAACTCCTGACATCAAGTGATCCTCCTGCCTTGGCCTCCCAGAGTGCTAATATTACAGGCATGAGCCACTGCACATGGCCCAAAACTAAAATTTAATGTAAAGCGTTCTTGGGAAGTTGGTGTCCTAAATGTGTAACTGATGTAAATGCCAAACCTCTATGTAGGGGAAAAATGAAATACACAACTCTAGCTGTTCTCACAGAAAAAACTCCAAAGAACATGAATTAAGAAGCAAACAGAATAATAGATATATAAATAAAGTACTATAAAAAATGTTTAAAAATGCAGATTAAATTTGCAAAAACTGTACACAATAAAATTACTATATACAGAATATAAAATAAGTATCTTTATGCTAATCTCTATGAAGAAAAATACCAAAGGAGATGGAGTTGAAAGTGTGATAAAAGCCTAAGTGACTATAAAAATTGGCCAGTTATATATGAAATAGAAGAAAATTGAATTTCTGAAAATAAAAAACATAATAATTGTGTTGATCAGTTAATACCAATTTGATGGTGAGTACATGTGGTGCTTATTTTTCCATTAATTACCACAAAATGTTTTGCCATTTCACAACAGATGACAACATAGAGAACAACCATAGCGCAATCTAATTCACAGGCCAAATAAGAAATAGAGAGGGTTTATGAAAAAATTTAATGGTATTTCACAACTTCCTAGAAACACTTAGCTCTAGTAAGGGTGTGTAATATGATAGATATTCTTTTTACAAAAAAAAAAAAAGCAAGCATGAACACATCCTATTCCAGTTGTAAACATGACTCTTCTGAAGAAGAAATGAATGAACGCTATGCTGTGTTGAAACCATTTCCCTCATATGAATTCCCTCTAGCACATTGGTGTCATGGAGCATTCATCATTCTAAGGAAAATATATACAATTTAAAATATTGCTTCTTTTTTCTTTCCTCTACAGAATTATCAAATGATAAAGAATCAGTCTCTACCATCTTAAGGATGATACCAGAAAGCTTACAGCAGCAACAAAATACTATAGAAGCAAGTGATAAGAAAGAAAAGAATGGCTATGAGAATGCAGAAGCTCCGAATATAAATGTTAGTCAAGTGTTCTTTTTAAAGAAACAAACGCTTGACCCTCTTATTTATTTTAATATAGTAATACATTTTGGAATTTAAATTCAGAAAAACAAATCATCATTATTGTTTGTATTTTATGCTAAAGAAGTGAAATGCATTTTTAAACAAACTTTTGACTTAAAATAGTTTTAGATTTACATAAAAGTTGGAAGAATAATACAGACAATTCCTGTATCCCCTGCATCCAGTTTCCCTTATGATTAATACTGTACATTGATATGGAACATGTGCCACAACTAATGAACCAATACTGAAACCACATTATTATTAACTAAAGTCCATTCTTTATTCAAAGCTCCTTAGTTTTTAGCTAACGTCCTTTTACTCTCCCAAGAATCCATCTAAAGATACCACATTACATTTAGTCATCATGTCTCCTAGGCTCCTCTAGACAGTGGCAGCTCATCAGAATTTGTTTTTGATGATGTTGACTGTTTTTAAGATTGATTATTTTATAGAATTTTCTTCAATTTGGGTTTGTGTGGTGTTTTTATCATAGCTAGACGTAGGTTGTAAGTTTTGGGGAGAAAGAACACAAAGGTCAAGAACCATTCTCATCATATCACATTGAGGGTACATGCTACTAATGTAACTTATCACTAATGTTGTTAACCTTGATCACTTGTCTGAGCTTGTATTTATCAGTTTTCTCCACTGTAAGATTACTCTCCCCACTTTTCCATACTGTACTCTTTGAAAGGAAGTCACTCACTATATGCAGCCCACACTTAAGGAATGGGGAGTTATGTTCCATCTCCTTGCTGGGAGAATGCATATAGAAATTATTTGGAATTTATCTGCACAAGAGATTTGTCTGTTCATCTCCATTAATTTATATATTTGATAATTTATATCAGTATGGATTAATGAATAATGATTTTATACTTTGGGTGAAACTCCAATGTCACTTTATATTGTTGCTTAAATTGTTCCAGCTTTGGCCATTGGAAGCTCTTTTAAATTAGCTCCTGTGTCCCTCTGACATAACTCCATCATTTTGTTTCTTAAGTACTTTCTTACTTTCTGGCTTTTATAAGATACTCCGAGATCATTTTGCATATCCCCTGCATTAGCCCTAGAATCAGCCATTTCTACAAAGAGCTCTGGTTCTTTTTGCTGTAGAATGACATTAGAAAACAAGACCTAGGTACATCTGTGTGCTCACTGCTATTTGGATATTGTTGTTTCTAAGCTCTCTCAGCAGACAGAGCTAGGAAGTGTATTAAATACTTTTAATTAATTCAATCACATATTAAGTTTGAACTAAGTACTTAGCACTTGGACTACAGATATGAATTATTTAGAGACAGTATACAAAACACTATGTTAACCAAAATGTGACATCTGGGTCACATGACTGACTCATCATCAAAAAAGTACCTGTTACAGTTATTTCTCGAATAGTAGGAATAGATCTCTCCTGCACACATTTCAGAAATTGCAAGGCTGAGTATAGTCTAAAGCGAAGAGCAAAAGTCCTCAGAAGAACTAAATTCACAAGCTTTGTCCCTTTAGCACTTTGCACTAGCTAAGAAGGCATGAACAAAGTAACAATAGTGTCTGTAGTGCCAGTTTCAGTGCTTTAGGAAATCCTCTATAGAAATCCATTATATACAAAAGTATCAAGTTCAAATAAGCATTTGCCAAAAAGGTTCTTGTTTTGTCAGTGCACTTGATATGCTTTGGATACTCATTAGCAAATTTCTTGATTCTCTCTTGATGAAAGATTTTTCTCTAGAATGCTATGTTTAGATGTGGTGAGACATGGCTATACATGATATAACCAAAATGTCACAGAGCCCTGAAAATTCCAGTCCTTCTGTTCAAGGGATCATCTAACATGAATCAAAGCTAATTGAATACTAGTTCTTTCCATCTGTGTGTGACATGACTACTCCTATAAAAATATACC
This sequence comes from Avahi laniger, assembly GCA_963575035.1. Lineage (NCBI taxonomy): Eukaryota > Metazoa > Chordata > Mammalia > Primates > Indriidae > Avahi > Avahi laniger. The sequence continues at coordinate 59,380 of CAUYSK010026324.1, forward strand.
ACAGAACAATATTATTTGCCCCATATCCCCTGTCCATAGTCCCAGTTTCTATTTAACAAATGTCTTGCAACATGAATTTTGTAGAAATCCTTGACAAGATCCCTCAAATCACTAAGCTTGTTAAACCAGTGTGTTGTTCAGCACAGAACATCTAAAATCAATTTCATTCAAATTTGACCAGTATGCAAATGGAATATTATTTCAAACTTTCAGAGTATAATAAAACTGGACCTTCCATTTATTCTTTATAATTTCATCTACATTTTAGTTTTAAACTAAAGAGATATATTTTATGGTATAGGATCATAATATGACTCTTGAGGCAATGCACTATGCATACAAACTGATTTGCAATCTAAAATCTGTCAACATTTCCCTAGGATCTAGTTGTGCCAAGATATACTTGTCATTGCTTCTAACAACTTACAAAAGATAAGGCTTTTAGCATAGGAATAAAAATACCAGGGGAGTCCCTTACTATTTTCCCAGAAAACATATTTCAAAACACATCTATTTATCCACAGCTTTAAACAGACTTACTTGGTTTTACATATACCAATGCCTCAATCACTACCTTCTGCAACCTGCCATCCTGACATGAATTTTTTAATGTATTTCTAAAACAGAGAAGAGAGAATGTGATGTGAATATACTGGCTATGAAATAGCTAAAAGTACCACAATTATTTATTGAAGCTGGATAAACTTATATGAGTTACATATTTTCTCACATTAGAAATGACTACACAGGCACATTTCTTTAAAATTCAAAGGCCAGAACATATAGCTTATTTTTTTAATTTCAAAATACCTAACAATTAGAACAATCTAATTGTTCTAAATTCTATCTTTTTAAACAAAATTTTGCCCAATACCTGCACTCCTATTTTATATTTCAATTGTTTTAAACTTAACAAAGCAAATTAATGAAAGAGCAATATTGGGGTGATTTTTACAAAATACAACTAATAATAATTTTCCCCACCCTAAACATTCTAAGAAATATTCATTTTCTATTTACCTCAGTATCCTTAAGACAGGAACTTAAAGTGTGATCCCAGGACCACAGGAGTCTCCAAGGTTCTCCTTTTTCTGACTACATTATTTGTGTGAGGCCTGATTTCCTTCATATACTTCAACCATAAGATCATATCACAACAAACTGCATATAGAAGCAGATATCAGAATTAATTACTTATTATTAAGTGAGGCATTAAAGAAATCTGAAAAATATAAAATAATATATATCTCTTCTCACTAAGTATTTTTCATTTTGAAAATACAGTTTTTTTAATAAAATGTTTTCTAGTAATGGGTTTATTCTTGGCATTTTCAAATCAGTTAAATATTTTAAATATTTCTCAGTTTAGTATTAATACCACAAATATCAATAGCTATTATATATCAGATATCATTTACCACATACTCCTTAAGGTTCTCAGTAATTTTGTAATAGTGTAAAGGAATCCTGAGACCAAAAAGTTTGAGAAAGATTGCTCTGAAAAAAATGTTTCTCAAATAATATCCACTGAACCATCTGTATCAGAGTCATCTGGGATATCTGTTAATATTATAGACTTTTGACACCACAGAAGATCTATTAAATAATAATTTTGGGGAGATTGGTCATCAGTTTACATTTTCAACATGGCTCCCAGATGATTCATGTGTACACCAAAGTTAGAAAAATCAAAAGGAGAGGTATATAAAGTTTGGAGTGTGATGAATTCAAACTCCGGTTCTGCCACTTCCTGATTGTAACCCTAGCCAGTATCATAAGCAATTTTCCAGCTTTCATCCGTCCCCCATCTCCTGAATCCTCTTCTAATTGCATATCCTCAATTAAATAATTGATCATTTCCTGGGGAAGCTTGAAGAAGTTTTTACATCAGGGAAGTTCCAGGGATAGCAATCTGTGTCTTGTAGTCACTTAAAAGTTGCACTTCTGTAGGAAACACACTTTTACTTAGATTGTCTGATTTGGGGTGGCTATGGGAAAATGATGGCAATTCTAGGGGGATACTCTCTCCCAGGCTATTCCTCGGCTTCGCCACTTACCTATTTGTTTCTGCTACTAAACAGAGAAGACCTCCCTATAAGATTTTATTTTACCTTTTTCACATCCAAGTACACGATTCTATGAGGCTGGCAGCCATTTTGTCTTCCCCTGCCCCGTCCCAAATCCGTTATCCTTATAAAGCTACTATCTATGTCCTCAACGGAATATGCAGTTCTGACCAATCAGAGGCCTGGAACTGGTTATGACGGTCATCAATTCAGCCAGTTAACAGAAACTTAACAGAAACCCACAAAATGTCGCCCAGCAGTGAACGAACTCTTCAAAAATCACAGGGTTATTTAAAGATAGAAAAATTCTCCTCTGTAGAACACTGCTGCTCAAGTTATAGTTCCCTAACCCTCAGGTTCAGAATCATATAGGGTGATTTTTAAAAATGTAAATTCCTGTGCTCTATCCCAGAGCAAGAGTATTATAGTCTCTGAGAGTAAGACCCAGGAATTTTTGAAATGTCCTCAGATTATTATGGTAGAAACTAAAGTCAGAAAACCATTGCCATAGGAAATATTTCATCAAAAAACAATAAAAGAATAGGAAAAATATACATATTCTCTATTATCACCTAGTTCTTTTATTGATGGTAAATGGATGATGTCAACTACATGCCCTTCCATAAAGACATAATATTTGCTTTCTTTCATGTAGACACTATCTACTATTCTGCCAGTGTGTCAGCAGTATCAGGATTAGTGAGGGTAATTCACACTAGCTAACGTCACAAGATATCCAAGAATGCCCATATATTAGCTTATAATGGGAAATATTGCAAACGCATGATGTTCAGTTTGATAACCAGCATATTCAGTATCTATTAGAGAATACACATACAAAACCAAATTATAATCAGAGAGTTCTTTGGTGAACCTGGAATCATTAAAAAGGGAATCGGTAGATATTATTAATGACTACTGACTCAAGGTTTAATTTGATACACTTATTCATCTCCATCATTGAGATGGGGGCTGTAATCAGGGCACTCTTTTTCCTAGAAGTGATGGAAATCCACAACTAGTTCTCCGATTTTCCCTACTGTAACAATTTTTTTCCTGATAGTTCAGTTTCTTGTTAAATGATTATATTTTACTTTTTAAATGTGTAATCACAGTCTGTTCATGACTCCCTGAGACTCAACCAACACTCTGAGTGTTTCCAAATTGAATTACCTACTCACAAACTATCTCTTGGATTAATTTTGCAGGCAGTTAATCTCACTGGGGATTTTAATTTTTTCTAAGTCCACTTTGAATTTCTGACCTCTTTGTATTGATTTTACTAGACACTTGGAATTTTAAAAATATAAGGAATAAACTTTTAAAGAGTGTTTAAAAATATTCAGAATAATGTCTATACCTGTATTCTAACAGTAGAATCATGGCAGAAGTTTTGCATTGTAATTGTTATAGTAATTGGAGAATATTTTCAAAATGTTTACTGTGTTAAAAGATAATTCCAAATGAAATTATTATAAATAACAAGCATGCCTCATAATCTTTCCCAAAAGATGTTTAGTCTTACTAGCATTTTCATCTTTTTGCACTTCAACTCCAGCTACTCTTGATTTTACCCTACCTTCCAGACATAAGATGATCCCTTTTTGTCAACCCAATGTTATTTCTCTTGATGGTCACTAACCATTTCCCTTTTTAAAAAATAACCCCTGGGTGTTTTAAAAGGTCTAAAATATAGGTGTTTTTATTGTACTGGATAATAATAAACATTTGAATTTTAATGAAGATTACATTCCTAATCCATTTATCTAGGTAATTCTTTGTTTCTTTGTTCAAACATTTTACATTGTGGTACTACTTCAAAATAACCACCTGAAGGAAGCAAATGCTAACCTAGTTGTTAATTCAAAGTTATAAAACTTTGTTATAAAACTTTTATAAGAAGCATGAGTTATAAAAAACGATAATAGTAAAATTAGTACTAAAATCCATGGATGTGCACTGCATTAAGAAAGGCTTTGTACTTAAAACAAAAAAAGATTCTAAACAACACCATTAAAAAGTGGGAAAAAGACATGAACAGAAGTTTTTCAAAAGAAGACAGACAAAGGGCCAATAAACATATGATGAAATGCTCAACATCACCAATCATCAGGGAAATGCAAATTAAAATCACAATGAGATATCACCTTACCCCTGTCAGAATGGCCACTATTAAAAAGTCAATAAATGATAGATGCTGGTGTGAATGCAGAGAGAAAGGAATGCTTACATACTGTTGGTGGGACTGCAAAATAGTACAACCTCTGTGGAGAATGGTATGGAGGTTTCTCAGAGAACTAAAAGTAGACCTACCATTCGATCCAGCAATCCCACTTCTGAGTATCTACCCAAAGGAAAAGAAGTCATTTTATCAAAAAGATACCTGCGCTCAAATGTTTATTGCCTCGAAAGTCACAATTGCAAAGATGTGGAATCAACCTAAGTGCCCATCAATTCGTGAGTGGATTAAGAAAATGTGGGGGAATATATATATATATATATATGCACACACACACATATATCATGTATATATATGTATATATACATATATAGATATAGATATATATGTGTGTGCATATATATATCTTGGAGTACTACTCAGCCATAAAAAGGAATGAAATAATGCCATTTGCAGCAATTTGGATGGAACTGGAGAACATTATCCTAAGTAATATATCTCAGGAATGGAAAAACAAACACCACATGTACTCTCTAATAACTGAAAGCTAATTGATGGGCACACATGGGCACAAAGAGATGTAAAAGTCATAGGAAATCAAGAAAGGGGGAGAGGGGAGAAAAGGAGGGATAAAACCCTACCTAGTAGGTAAAATGAACACTATTTGGGTGATGGGCTCCCTAAAAGCTCCAACTTAAGCATTATAAAAGGTATCCACATAACAAAAACATTTGTTCCCCCTTAATATTTTGAAATTTTTAAAAAAGGGGTTCTAATGTTACATCTCACATATACTAGTTGTCTAACTATATGCCGGTCTTTTAGCCTTTATTACTCTAGTCTTCACATTGACAAAATGAGAAAAGTTATCTCTATTTTATGGGTTTTTGTGAAAACCAAATATGGTACTATACATGAACACATTTAAAAACGGTAAATGTGTCATACTGATGTAATTTCATATTGTTAGAATTGTTAATATTAAGAATTGTCATGTCATGATATCATAGGCACATAAAAGGAGAACCATATGACTCTATTTAACAAAATTTGAAAGCAAATTTTGAAATTAAAGAATAATACCTAAGTAACATCACTCCCTCCACACACACACAAACTTTCTCTCTCATAGATAAGCTTTTAGGAGGGTCTTATACATAATACAGATTGCCACGCAAATGCTGTACAGTGGGTATGCCCAGCTTGCATGCATATTATTCTTTACTCTTTTCTCTCTTGTCCAGTCCATCTTTGACACTGCCAACTCAAGTCCTCTACCTTAAAAAAAAAAGCCTGATTTGATCAGTCCCTAATGTTTATTTAATTAAATTCAAATTCATTAGTTTGGCATAAAGACCCTGGCCTCAACCTCCTTCTCCAAACTCATCTCCCCTTAACTTTCTTCCCCTTATTCTCTTTTCTTCCTCAGTCTATCGCTTTGGCCTCTATTCTACAGCCACAGAAATACTGTACTATTCCCCAAATATTGAAATCTTTTCTAATTCTTTGACTTTGAACAAGCATGATGTTTCCTTGAGCTGGAAAGCTTTCATTTGATCCCTGAGTTTCCAGATCCACCTAATAGTAAACAATCTATTTCTACCCTATATTTCCATGGCATGTTGTTCACTCATTCATTTGTCAAATATTTACTTAGTGTCTATTATGTTCCCATCACTGTGCTAGGAAATGCTGGTGACACAGAAGTGAACAACACAATCATGGTCCCTAATTTCATAGATTTTATGGATGCTCATATTAAATAAAGAATCCACAAAAACTACATAATTAAAACTGTAATAGTGCCATAAAAAAATGTATAGGATTCAATGACAGCATATAACTAGTACCATTAGGGTACCAATAATGATTTACTCATCTATTATTTGTCATGCTTTCAAACATATAATAAGTACAGGATATACCTGGTTGTTTATTCAAATTAAATTATATAGCCAATTTTAGTAGCAATTTCATCACAACTCTAAGTATGTAATCGATTCAAAGCAAAAACAAAAAAACCTATTCAGTAATCTAAATGTTTTTGTCTTTATAAGACAAGTGGAAATTCGACATGTTTTTTGACTGAATTGGCATACTCAATATATATTATGTCACTGATCTTTTGGAGTTAGAAACAATTGGAACATAAATTCTCATAAAAATACACAGATGATAGAACTTTCATCTATGGGTGAGAAATCAGGAAATCCTTTCCCCAAAAGCACTACAGGTTGAATATCCCTAATTTGAAAATCAGAAATCGAAAATGCTCCCAAACCTGAAACTTTTTGAGTGCCAAAATGACACTTACAGGAAATGCTCATTAGAGCATTTTGGATTTCAGATCTTTAGGGATCTTGAACCAGTAAGTATAATGCAAATATTCCAAAATTTGAAAAATCTGGAATCCAAAATACTTCTTGTTCCAAGTAATTCAGATAAGGGATACTCAACCTGTACAAACCTGGTCAAACTTAACAAAAAGAACCATCTCAGCTCTCTGGAAATTGAGCAAAAACATACATCCATTTGAGAAACATTTATGCTTAAAATATTGCTGACCTTGGGATAAGAACAGTAGGTATCTGTGGCCCACTATGAGAGCTGTTCCCATACATCCCACCCCCAGCTCATTTGGATCAGAGGTTCTTCCAGGACTTCACTGAAAACCACAAAGCACTGCAGAAAGAAATTTAAAAAATATCTAAATAAATGAAGAGACATTTCATGTTCTTGAGTTGGAAGATTCACTATTGTCAAGATGGCAATTCTTCCCAAATTAATTGAAAGATTAATTCTTGTTCCCACACCCAAGTTTAAGCAAAGACTCTTGTTTTCTGTCTTTATGAATTTGCCTCTTCTGTACCTTCCATATAAATGGAATCATACCATATGTGGCCCATTGTGCCTGGCTCTTTTCACTGGGAACATAAAGTTTTTGAGGTCCTTCCATGTTATAGCATGGATCAATAGTTTATTCCTTTTGAATGATGAATAGTTTCATTGTATGACTATATCATATTTTGTTCATCCATCTACCAGTTGATGGACATTTCGATTGTTTCCACTTTTTGCTATTATTAGCAATGCCATGATGAATATTTACATACATGTCTTTGTGTGGACATATGGTTTCATTTCTCATGGATATATTCCTAGGAGAAATAAAAAACTCAAAAACTTTATGCTCAGTCAAAGAAGCCAGGCACAATGGGCCACATATTGTATGATTCCATTTAAATGAAAAGCATAGAAGAGGCAAATTTATAAAGACAGAAAAAAAGAGTGTTTACTTAAACCTGGGCGTGGGGGTAAGAATTAACTGCTAAGAGCCCTCAAAGAACATTTTGAAATGAAAAAATTCTAAAACTTAATTATAGTAATGGTTCTACAAGTGTATAAATTTACTAAAATCACTGAATTATACACTAGTAATAAGTGCATTTTATAATATTTAATTATATTTCAATAAAGCTTTTTTATTTTTTTAGTTTTTTTAGAGACAGGGTCTTGCTCTGTCACCCAGCCTGGAGTGCAGTGGCACTACCATAGCTCACTGCAGCCTAGAACTCCTGGGCTCAAGCAATCCTCCTGCCTCAGCCTACTGAGTAGCTAGGACTACAGGCATGTGCCACCATGCCTGGCTAATTTTTCTTATTTTTTGTAGAGAAAGGGTCTCACTATGTTGCCCAGGCTGGTCTCAAACTCCTGGCTTCATGCAATCCTCCCACCTCAGCCTCCCAAAGTGCTGGGATTATAGGGGTGAACTACCATGCTTGGCCCCACATCCAGATATATTTATGCAGATTTATACCCTTTATTTAAAAAATAAGGTCATATACATAATATTTGGTAAGCTACTTAAAGGACTAAATACTATAACTATTTTTCTAAGTCAATAAATATTTATCACTGTTGATAGCAGATTAGTGTCCCTTTATGTAGATGGACTTTATTTTATTTAATCAAACTATTGCTGTCACCAAAATATTTCTAAAAATTTAAAAATGATTACTGCTCCCTATATTAAATCTAAATTTATTACATTCTCTTTCAAAGTCTTCCCCAACCCTTATGTTCTCCAATACCATCTCAACATTTTCCAACTTAAACCCTTTATCCTAGACAAAGCAATCTGCTTATACTTCATATATATCTAGTTAAGTCCTGCATTTTACATCTTCTTATGTGACTAGCACTGATATATATAATTTTTACATGCTACTTTTTACTTATTTATATAATTGCTCCAGGGATGTCTCATGCTTTTATCTTTTTTCTCTCCTAAATTAGATTGTGAGTTACTCCTAAGGCAACTTTCAATGTTGTTTGATTTTTCTGTACCCTCAAAGCAGTTACTACAGTGCTGAGTATACGGTAGGTGATCATTAAATTAGTGTTGATTTAAATCAGTGATCCACATTCTTGCATTCATTTACTGCAAGTTTATGAGCACCTATTATGTGCATAACACTGGGTTAAGTGCCATTAAGAAAACAAATAAATGATATATGATCTCTCAAGGACTTTATAACGTATCTGGAAGAAGTAAGGCACATGAATGGTGAGACAACAATACAAGACTACCATCAAAAACGTTATCAAAAAGGAATCCATGATTAAGAGAAAATGAGGACACAAAATTAGTGATTTGGGGATCAGAAAAAGGAAAGCTAAGATGAGCCTTGGAAGAGATAAGTTGAATATTAAAAAGTGAAATATGTGGGGAGAAAGCAACCCTTACACACTGTTGGTGGGAATGTAAATTAGTACAGCTATTTTGAAAAAATAGTTTGGAAGTTCCTCAAAAATTAAACATAAAACTATTAATATCGTATGATCCAGCAATCCTGCTACTGGGTATATATCTAAAGGATATGAAATCAGTATGTTGACGTGATATCTACACTCCTATGTTTATTATAGCACTATTCACAATAGCCAAGATATGGAATCAACCTAATTGTCCATCAGTGGATAAATGGATAAAGAAAATATGGTGTTGGGGGTAAATTCACATCTAAAGGACATGGTGAGCATCATAGAGAGGAAGGGCATGCCTCTAACCCTCGCTTGGGTGAGGCAAAGACATAAAATGTAACTAAAATATCTGTACCCTCATAATACCCTGAAATAAAAAAAATATGGTGTATACACACACTAGAATCCTATTTAGCCATAAAAAATAATGAAATCCTGTCATTTGCAGCAACATGGATGAACATAGAGGGCATTACATTAAGTGAAATACGCCAGAGACAGACAGATACCACATGATCTCACTCATATGTGTCATATGAGTGAATCTAAAAAGTTGTTTTGATAGCATTAGAGAGTAGAATAGTGGTTACTAGAGATGAGGAGGGTAGGGGGAAGAATGGGGATGAGGAGAGATTGGTCAATGGTACAAAGTTATGGTTAAATAGGAAGAATAAATTCTGTTGTTCTATTGCACAGTAGGATGACTAGAGTCATCCAGAATATAGGTTATTGAATATTCTCACTGCAAAGAAATGATAAATGTTTAAGGTGATGAATATGCTAATTACCCTGGTTTGATCATTACACAATGTATACATGTACCAAAACATCACATTGTGTCCCATAAATATGTACAACTATTATGTGTCGATCATATTTTTTGTAAAAAAAGTGAGAGAGGTTGAGAGCATTTTAGGCAGGTAAAATGGACTGAATGAGAAGAGCATACAAGGGAATTCAGGGTTTATACAGAGGATTGGGGAGAAAGTTAAGTTTGAAAAAGTAGACTGAAGCCAGAAAGTGGATGGCCATGAATGTCTGGTTAAAAGAGTCTAGACTTGTTAAAATAGCCATTTACTGAGTACCTATTATGTAACTGGTGGCTCACATGCATATGGGCATCTGCTGTGTGTTAGATATTGGGCATCCATTTCCTCTGTCTCATGGCACTCTTATTTTCTCTTGAAAACGATCCAGTAGGACAAAAATCAGAGGCCTTACCCTCCTGTAGCCAAGCAGTAAGCAATTAAATAGAAAATTACTGAAGTTCCAGTTTATCAAAGCCTTGACATCATGTTTAGACTATTCTGGTTATGTTCCCTGTTTCTTTGGTCTCCAGAGCTACTTCAGTTTTTGCCTATTTCCAGGCCTGACTCACTTAGCCTCCCATAGATTCTGTGAGACTCTGATATTTTTCCAACGAATTAAATTTTATGTAAGTTAACCAGAGTCTATTTCTGCTGCTTATAACTAAAAGGTCCTAATTGACATAATTATGTATTATTTTCCACATTTCACTGATAAGAAGAATATGGACTAGTGAGATAAAGTAAATTCCCAAGGCCACACAGCCAGCAAGTGGAAAATGTGGGTATGTTTGACTGAAATCTAAGTTGTGTAACATTACTTACTAGAGGTAGGCCTATGTGGCAGGCAAAGATTTAAACTTTAGTTTACATCTTCAAAACTAGTGTTCTTTCCCCTACACCATGTTGCCTTTCAGTGTGAAGTCACTACAGAGTTTTGAGTAGGGCATGTCATGATGAAAGTGGCATTTTAGGAAGGCTAATTGCACAGCAGCATGTAGGTTGGAAGGGGAGCAAGTGAGCTTGAGGTAGGGAGCTAAATGAAGAAGATGGGGTAAATAATCTAGATGGGAAATGACAGGAGTTAGAATAGTGAAATGACAGAATGTAAGAATGTAGAAGGGAACAGTTACTAGAATACTCTATCGGTTGTCATGGCTATCTCTCCAAAATGTACATCCTATTATATTTTTTACTATTTTATAATAACTTTGGGCCAGCGATTTCAAATTTCAGTCCAGTAAGCGTAAGTCTTACTGAATTAAGCAGAATCTCTTAATAAGCATATTATTATATCAACTTATAAGGAAGCATATATCATTTGCAGCTAAATTAGGTGCACATCATTTTCAGAAAAAGTATAATTTGTCTAGTGATTTTATGATCAACCAACATTTTATGGCTTGAAATTTCTTCAAATCACCACAAAACCACAGGGAAAAAAGGATATCACAAAATTCACATAGATATTTGTAAGAATTGGCTGAAGTTTTTTCTTGCAGGGGTAAAAATAAACTTTTCAGAAGAATGGTTGGCCCATTTATGATCTCATTTTCCAGGCAACAAAATTGGTAAATAAAACTAGGAGATAAGTAAAGGGTAAAAATGTTTTTTTCTTATTTGAGCAGCAAGTAAAAAGTGGTCCTGCTGTCAGGAAGCCAGTTCATTTGTTCAAGAAATTAATTAGTACAGTACAAAGTACATTCTTACACAGAGCAATGTTCTGTGCAAGGATAGAGGATTATACACAAGAAAATAGTTTGGCCCCTGTCCTAGGGAAGTGTAGGAAAAGAACATCTGTGTGTACACATAAAAGTAACCTATGTGGCTCTGCAATAATGTTTATCATAAAGCATACAAAAACGTAATGCAGCTTGAGTAAATTAAACCCTGAGGGAAAGGAAGAGTTAAAGAACTATGTTTCATTGGGTAAGCGTTCCCTGGAGAAGATAAATTTAGTAAGGATTGATTGAACACTCACTATGTTATAAGAGTTCCACATGTATTATATCACTGAAAAGTCACCAGGGCTCTATGAGGTGGTTACTATTATTATCTCCATTTTATAGATGGGGAAACTAAGGCATAGGGAGGTGATAAACTTGCCCAAGGTAACCAGAGCATAAAAGAAACAGCTTGTACTTATACATAGGTCTGATTCCAGACCGTGGAGTATCACTAAAAATTTGGGATTAGAGCAGGGATATGATACGTGTTTTCAGGAAGATTTTTCAAAGAACTATATACAGCATATATAAGAAGCTAGGGAGCACCTTACAGGCTGCAACAAGCAGATTACTCAACTAGTCTAATCATTTATGCAATTCTCTCTTTATGTCATATTTAATATTTCTTACAGAGAAGGCTAGATACATTCTTATGATATCAGATAATAAAACAGTATTAACTAGTATATCTTGTTACTGATAAACAGAATGCTTACTCTTAGATAAACATTGATTATAAGACAAGACAGACAAATATATTCAGTATTATAATTTTGAAATTTTGTTTATATCTGATTTAAGAGGGTCACTAAATCAAAGTAATGGATCTAGAGAGCTTATGGCTCTATTTCTTGTTTTCTTCTCTGTATTAAGCATATTTTTAATGATAACTGAAAGCAACAGTTAGTTCACAGACATCTTATTTGTTTATTCATTTGTAGTCAGTCATGATGTAGTTGCCTCTCTTTCCCATTTTTTTTTCATTGTTGAGTTAAAGAACAGTGAATTGTTAGCTATCTTTACCTTAGAAGTATTAATACTATTAACATATTTTCTGAAGCACTGGCTTTTACAACATGCTAAGCATATAATAGAAAAACCTGCCAGAGTAGAGAATAACTAAACCAAGGATATTAAGATGATCTTAATAACAAAATGTGGCTTTGAATTATAAACCAAATTCAACTTACTTTCTAAGTTGAAAAGGATGGTACAATGTAAAACACAACAACTCAAGCTAATTAAATTCATTAGCCTTGATCTGGACCATGCGTATTTGGCTGGGATAGGAATCTCTATGTGACTGTGTGAGTGATATAATAATAATAATAGACAGAATTTATTGAGCCTTTATATATACCTGATAAGTAATTTACATAGATTATCATATCGATTCTTATATAACAACCCTATGGGATAGACAGTTTTTTTTATAGATGAGGAAACTGAGGTTTAAAGATGTGTGACTTATCCAGGCTCATACGGGCAATCTGACCCCAGAAATGTGTGACCTATCCAGGATCATACAGGCAATCTGACCCTGACCTGAAACTCACAGGAATAGGGATCATCACAGTGAATCTTCCTGGGTAGCAATTTTATTCAGGGACAGGAAATGTGAACCTATATAAAAATTAATATCAATAAATTATAGAATATAATTCAAATAATCAAAAGAAGTATATAGTTAAAATGTATAGATTTCAAGGAGTTTCAAGATTTCAATCAGTAGCTTCAGGTCATACCTTCAGGTCCCTCAAAGTACAGGTTCCTCTGCTGCCAGGGATATTTAAATGGAAACATTCCTAAGATTTTTTCATTTAATTATAAATTAAATACGCTAGAATTTACTTTAAACTATGACTTCCTAGTGTTTGTACACTAACCAAATAAAGTCATTAGGCATATTAGAATTAATGAAACCCATCTTCTTCATTAAATTAATTTGTTCTAGTATACATTGTCAAGTTCAAGATAAGACTCTTGTGTAAGCCAGAGGAACTTGAGGACTCGTGCCCCTAAAGCTGTTGACACTATGAGAATGTTACTGTTATCAGAGGAATGGAAGGGTGACTATGGGTATCACTTAACTCCAGTTCCAGGGCCTCTGTCCAGAAGTTCATTCACTTTGTTCATATAGTACAGTGTTAAGAAATAAACATCTGGAGTCGGCTCATCTGGTTTCACATCTGAGCTCTTCCAATTATAAACTATGTGACTTTGATCAAGTGACTCAACTTAGTATCCTCAATGAGGATACTAAGGATGATATGATAATATTATATAAGGATGATATAAGGATGATAATGAACCCCTCATTGGGTTAATTAAAATAAAACAGTAAAACCAAAGCATTTGGTCCAGTGCTACATTGAAAGTAACAAATAAAAATAGTTATGATTATTTGGTGACAGCTATAAACACTTAACTACGTAATGCTTAGAATAATAATCCATTATTAGAGGACCTGAACAATCTTCATTTATTCCTTAATCTGCCCCAAACCAAAATCCTTAACATTTGTGAAAATTATTTTTGAATACAAAATAATAAATGTAAAAGTGTGTTAACTACAGAATTATTTGTAGTGATGAATATCTGGAAACACTTAGAATGTTTATCAACAAGAAAAGCCTCAGTTTCTTCAGTGTGTATAAGGAGATTTGACTAGATGATCTCTCAGATCCCTTCCATCTCTAACAAGAACAAAATTCTCACACAGCTGTGAGGGTTGAGATCATTACTTTAAGCAATAGAGAAAAAAAAGAAAATCTAAAATTATAAGGTGGGTACTTAACATGAAATCACAATGCATAATACTTTAAACATAACCCATATATAAAAAAGTAAAAAAAAAGTTATGACTATCAAAACCAGAAGTCATTAAGAAATTTATTTATTATATTTTAAAATATAGGTAGTTAATTATATGCAAGTCTTATACTTTTCACCCTCAAATGGAATAAAAAATAAATGGGATCAAAAATAAACATGAGATACAATAAGTTTGAGGTTTAGATAATAAAGATTATATAATATAGGACTGCCAGGAAGTTTAAAAATTCTTGATGAAGAAAAGGATTGTGTGTGGTATGAAATTAAAACCAATACCTGGGATGATATTTTATTTTGAAATGTATATTTTTTTTTCTTTGAAGTAAAAGGAGACATTCTGTAGGCAGATTATACCAGGCAGGATGAGTGGCTATTTGACCTCAGAACTAGCAGGACCTAATATTATTATTAACATCAAGGAGTTGCCAACATCCATGAAATTTCCATCCTCATGCAAATTAGAGTTGGAAAATTTCTGTCTATTTGTAAATTCCTATGTTGCTTTCAAAACAGAACTCATAGCACAGGCAGAAGGAAATGCTATAAGTAGCTTGAGACTATGCAATAAGAAAGATTTCTTTATACACAATCTTGATAAATAAATGATATGAAAATAGCAAACATATTGATTCTGCATTTTATGTGCCATTATTAGTCTCATATTAGAGAGGAGCAAGAGAGGCAAAAAAGTGAAATAAACTGCACAATAGCTAATAGAGCTAGTAAGGGGAAAACCCAGGATTCAAACCCAAGAATTCTTACTCCAGAGCCTGTACTAAAATAAATCATGTTACAATGACTCACTAAGGAAATCAAATGTTGAGACAATTATTAGTGAGATTATCTTCTTTTTAATTCTTAAGGGTTTGTGAATTGTGTATATGTCATCTGGTACAAAAATGACCATCACCTCTAAAGAGCTGTGGAATATGTATTTGTTCCCACCAGAAGGAATATTTGCAGTACTGTAAGACTAATTTTTCCTTAGAGGAGGCATATAATGAAGTTGATTAAATATATTTGGCTATTCTAGATGAAATTTGGCAGAAAATATCATGTACCTTGTCCAAATAAATTACAAAATTTGGAAATAGCTATTGCAGTAATATGTACATGAACATTTTTCAATATTCAAAGTCTTTGGATTTTCCTCCCTTTTTAGTACAATTAAATAAAATACTTCCAAGCTTACAATAAAAAGGTTTGCTTTATTTAAATTTTAGTGAGGAAATATTTCAGATGAGTACTATAGGCAAAAGATTCTTGATTACCCTTGTAAAAGTATTCCTCTGTGATGTGGTTTTACATTTTTGAACAATGTATGCTATTTTTAAGTTGAAAACTAGCAGTAGCAACAAAAGCAAAAATAAAGGATGGCATTACATTAAACTAAAAAGTTTCTGCACAGCAAAGGAAACAATCAATAGAGTGAAAAGCAATCTATGAAATGGGAGAATATATTTTCAAACCATACATCTGATAAGAAGTTCATATCTAAAATGTATAAGGAACTCAAACAATTCAATAAGTAAAAATAACATGATTTAAAAGATGGTAAAGGACCTGAATAGACATTTTTCAAAAGAAGACACACAAATGGCCAACAAGTATATGAGACAATGGTCAACATCACTAATCATAAGGGAAATATGAATTAAAGCCACAATGAGATATCACTTCAAACTAGTTAGAATGGCCTTTATCAAAAACACGAAAGATAACAAGTGCTGATGAGGATGTGGAGAAAAGGGAACCCTTGTACACTATTGGTGAGAATGTAAATTAGCATAAGCACTTGAAAAACAGTATGGCAGTTACTCAAAAAATTAAAAATAGAACTATCATATGATCCAGAAACCCCACTACTGGATACATATCCAAAGAATATAGAATCAGTGTGTTGAAGAGATAAATACAGTCTATGTTCATTGCAGCATTATTCATAATAGCCAAGAAATGGAATCAACCTAAGTGTTCATCAATGGATGCATGGATAAAGAAAATATTGTATATATACAATGGAATACTATTCAGCCTTTAAAAAGAATGAAATCCTGTAATTTTCAGCAACATGAATGAACCTGGAGGACGTTATGCTAAGTGAAATAAGCTAGGCACAGAAAGACAAATACCACATAATCTCACTTATGTGTGGAGCACAAAAAGTTGAACTCATAGAAACAGGGAGTAAAATGGTGGTTACCAGAGGATGCAGAGTGGGAGGATGGAGGAGATGTTGGTCAAAAGATACAAAATTTCAGTTAGACAGGAGGAATAAGTTCAAGAGATCTATTGTACATCATGGTGAGTATGGTTAATAACCATATATTGTATACTTGAAAATTGCTAAGAGAGTAGATTTTAAATATTCTCACCACAAAAAGATAAGTATGTGAGGTAATTCATGTTAAAAAGCTTGATTTAGCCATTGAATAATGTATAAATTAAATCAAGACATAATGTCATATACCATAAATATATATATATTACTTGCCAATTAAAATTCTTAAAAACTAGCATTACATCAAATATCCAAATTAGTCACTGATTTTCCTTATCTGTCCTTGCATTAACTGTAACTGCCCTTTTAAACCCCATGCAGTTAAGGCTATAGTGTCAGAAATGTAATTCACAAATATTTCCTTTAAAATCAAAAGCTATAGCAACATAATATATTCTATTCATTTGGTTATATCCTTATTATAAGAACGAGTATGAAATGAAGCATTTTTACTTTGAAAACAATGTGAAATGATACCCAATGTTTTATTACTATTCTTTTTGAGCCATAATTTATTAACAGCTTGAAAATACTTCTTATTTCCATTTTAGCAAACAGATCTCTCTTATTAGATGTGAGAAAAACAAAGGCATTATTTGTGCTCCTGAATAATGCTAACTACCACTCAAGTGGCTAGGCTGTAGATAGCTACACACAGGCAACTCCACAGAATAGAAAAACATTTATGTTTCTTGTTTCATTACTGGTTTTCTTGTTTTTAATGCTGTTATCTCTTTCTCTCAGATATTTTGGAGCAGAAGTGAAAGGTCAAGGAAGAAGATCCAGCTGCTATAACTGTCTCTACTGTAATGAAATTCTGTTAACCCACAATTTGGTTCTCATTGCCTCCCAAATATATCTAACAAATGCATAGCTACCAATTAGGTGATTAAAATCAGTACACAGTGGAACAGAATAGATAGTCCAACATAGAGCCACACATATGTGGACAACGAATTTTTGACAAATGTGCAAAGGCAATTCAGTGGAGAAAGGACAGTCTGTTCAACAAATAGTACTGGAACAATAGCCATATGCTTAAAAAAAAAAGAAAAGCTTCAATCCATACCTTATACCTTTTGCAAAAATGTATTAGACCTAACTGTGAAACCTAGAAGTATAAAACTTCTAGAAAAAAAAAAAACACAGAAGACAATCTTGGTGACCTTGTGTTGGGCAAAGATTTCTGAGCAATGACACCAAAAACATGGTCCGTAGGAGAAAAAAAAAGATAAATTGGACTTCATAAAAATCACAAACTTCTTATCCCAGTTACACTGATTTGACATTACACATTGTACACATGTATCAAAAAAAATCACATGTGCCCCCAAAATTTACACAACTATTATATATCAATTAAAAAAATACAAATTTCTGTTCTTTGAAAACAGCAAAAGGCAATGTTAAGAACATGCAAAGAAAATTCACAGATTGGGAGAAAATATTTGCATAGGTTACATCTTATAAAGGACTTGTATCCAGAGTATATATAGAACTTTCAAAACTTAATAGTAAAATAACTATCAATCCCATTTTTTAAAAATGGGCAAAATATCAATAGTCACTATGTGGATGGCAAATCAGCACATGAAAAGATGTTCATCATCATTCGTCATTAGGAAAATGTACATTAAAACCACAATCAGATACTACTACATACCTATTAGACTGGCTAAATTTAAAAACACTGACTATACCAAGTGTTGACACTGCTTGTGGAAATACAGAACAACCACTTTGGGAAATAGGTAATTTCTTTAAAAGTTAAACATACACCTACCATGTGATCCAGCCATTCCACTCCTAGGTATTTTTCTAAAAGAAATGAAAACACATGTCCATACAAAGACTTGTATACAAATGATCATAGTAGCTTTATTTGTAGTACCCCAGAACTCAAAACAACACAAATGTTCATTAACAAACTGTTGTATTTTCGAGTAATGAATAACTACTCAGCAATAAATAGAAAAAAAATTCCTGATACACACAACACGGATAAATCTCCAAATACCTATGCTAATCAAAGGAGACATGTAAAAAGAGGGGCATACTGCATGATGTCACTTATATAAAATTTTAGAAAACATGAATTAATCTATAGGAACAAAAACAGATCGGTGATTACGTGGGGACAAGGGGAGGGATTCAAAGGAGCATGAGGAAACATTTGAGGATCACAAAAATTTTCATTATCTTGACTGTGGTGATGCTTTCACAGGTATATACATTTATCAAAACTTATAAAATTGTATATTTTATATGCAGTTATTACGTGTATATTATACTTCAATAAAATTGTGTTTAAAAAAGAATTAACGTGTATTTAGATAAAACTTGTGTAGATAGAATGACAAGAAGGAGGAGGATTAAATGAACTTGGAATGCTTGCCTTCTTAGATATCTACAATGGTCTTACACTTGTAATTGTGTCCTTTATACGTATGTTTCCATGGCAGGAGTGAATGGTGGAAGGGATTGTGTACATGTTCATACTAGGAAAGGTATAAATAGATGTCAAAGAGCTGTTCTTTTGAGTATATTAACAGACTTTGTGTTATACATCTCATGTAGAAGCATGAACATTTAGTTACCTAAAATATCAGAAAATAATGGAATAGAGAACATATCGCTATGCAAATAATTTATATATAATCTTATGAAGGAAAGTAAGCATATGCTATGCTAGAGCTAATACTTATAAATATATTCACAGTAGAGAATATATATGATATAAAACATAAATTAAATTGATTATATGAAGAAAAACTTATTTTCTTTCAGGGAAAATTAACTAAACTAATAGACAAAAAACAAAAGTGTGTTAAAATTACCTATGGCAGTGTATACACAACAAAAGTAGAGTATTTATGATTGGAAAAAGTCACCTACTTTCAGCCATTTTCATAGTCTGGCTAAGGAAAAATACATCCAAATTGAAAATCAAAATAGTTGACTAACATATTATTTGATATAACATTTTATAAGCTTTCTTTCTCTTTTTCTTCTCTATGTTCCATTCCAAACTTTTCCAGCATCAGTGTGAGTGATTAAGTATTAATCATTGAAAAGCATCCAAGTAGATAATATTAGAATGAAAGCCATAATTGAGTTACATTTGCCCAACGTTATGATTTGGGACAGAAGTATTTTCTAAAGAAGTTACAGTTGTCTTAAAGCAAGGCACAAATCATTTTACCTTACCTTTCGGATTTTATCACCTATTAACTTCTGTCTTAATTCAGTGGAAAACAAGCCAAAGACATAAATAGACAATTCTCAAATGAACAATAAACATATAAAAAGACATTCAATCTTACCACTAATCTGAGAAATAAAAATACATATTAATTTGGAGATGTTCATTAAAAATGCAAATAGTGATTACCTCTCCATATGTTTTGGGTTACTTTTAATTTCTTCTTTGTATTTCAATGTACTGTCTGACTTTTTCAGTGAACGTATATCATTTTCAAAAAATATAGTTATTTTAAAACTGCCTCATTAGTTGTTTGCAGAAAAAGTCTGGCTGGCCAATGGATCAGAAAAAAAGAATATAGAAAACAGACTGAAGCAATTTAGTTAATGTGATAAAGGTGGCATTTCAAATATGCGTGGGACAGAAACATCATCAGATAAATGGTACTAGGAGAATTAGCTAGCTAATAAAAATAAATTTTAAAGAAATCTGGATCCCAAACTCATCACTGATTCCAAAAATACCATTCCTGATGGTACAAAGTTTAACATGTATATGAAACCATTAAAGTGCCTTAAAACATAAGAGCATTCATTAAAAAAAGATGTTCATCATTTTAAATAAAAATAGAAATTGCAGAACAATATTTACAGTATAACCTCATTGATTTAAATCATTTCTATAGTACATGTTTTGATTACAATTATCAATGAAAGGATACATACTCAGTAAGTTTTATTCACCATTATGCCATCATTCTCTACCACATGTGCCTGGTACATGACAGGCATGAAAATATAAATTTAGTTGAATGATGAAATAAATGAACTCTTATGCACTATTGGTGGGACTATCAATTGCGGTAACCTTTCTGGAGAGAGTTGGAAATATGTATAAAATAATAATTTCATAGTATGAAAAGATCATATCGAGAACCCTCATTTCTAGGAATTTATCTTATGAATAATCTTTATGAGTGTATAGAGATACATGCTTTAGATATCCAGGATCAATTTTTTTTTTTAATAACAGGAAAAAAGTGTGTATGTAAGGGGAGAGATGGTATAGAAATAGCCTCACTACAACAAGAATCTGGTTAAATTAAGGCGATTATTTCTGCGGCCTATGCATTTATTTAAAAATTAGATGCTGATCATTTGCTATGAAAATGTAGCCATAATTAGCTGATAAATTAAATGAGAAGATCACAAAACATAATATGATATCATACAGATAAAACACTATACATAAATAGGTGTATATATGCACAAGGAAATTTCTGGAAGGAAATGCATCAAAATGCTAACAATGGTTATTATTTGGTTGTTAAGACTGTCTGTTTTTAATATGACTGGAATTTTCTATATTGGAGTTTCATATTTACAATGCTCATATACTTTGACAATAAGAGAGAAACAATAAAAATAAATTCATTTATGAAATAGAAAAGCATTTCCTAACTTTAAAAAAAATATTTGACTAAATGACAAAGCACAAATCCTATAATAAACAAGCAGCATAAAGGTTAATTTAACTTTAATATCTTCCCTCATTTGAAATGAATAATTCATCATATTTTATACTTCAATTTACTACTTGTATTCTATAACCAGGTTGAGATTGTGATTAAGTAGGTTGTAAATGTGGTTAAGTAGGTTATTCTGTATACTAGTATGCCAAATCACCTCTGTGGATTTTTCTGCTGCCATAAAAAATATCAAGATATTGTCCAGTTAAATCTCTAAGAGACTATATCCTGTAAATTTTTTATTCAAATACAGATGGGTAATTTTTGTCATTCATAAAAATGGGCTAAATATGCTCCTTACCTTTCAATGAAAAGTAAACACTGGTCTTTTTGGTTGTACCAAGGGAGTTGTTCTGTAGCAGAAAAGACTCCTGTAAATAAAAATAACAAATATCTGTTTTTAAACTTCATTTTGCAAAAGTTTATTCACATATTACTGGACTTGTAAATCATACCTTAGTAATGCTAGAATTCTACAATATTAGAAGGAAATTGGTGGCAGAGGACAACACATACACTGACGGAGGATGCACTTTCATTAGCACAAATCCCCCCTCCCATCCTGCTGTTTGTGGAATTGAAACCTGCTGCACAAAAGTATAATATAAACCGTCTGCTTTTTAATAATACTACCTAACATTTGAATACCCCTTTGTTTTATCTACAAGGTTGTTGCAAGCATTTCTGAGTACTACGTGGCAAGTTAGCAGCAAGGTTGGTGTATACTATATGCCCGTTTAAAAAGAGAAATATAATAAAAATGGTGTAACTGACTCACGGCAACATGGGCTCGCAAACCTTGTAGATGGATATAAACCAGGCTTGCCAAACATCACAGACAGCACTTATTAAATCTGCTACGTGGAATGCAATATGCCTGCTGTCTAGCCCCTCCCCCCTCTACCAATAAAAGACTCCCCCTTTTTTTCCAGTGTAAAAATACATGCTCATAGAATAGAGAAAATCGGTATTTTAAAATCACCCATAGTCACACTACCCAATGACGCCATTTACATCATTTTCTTCGAATTTTTTCAAAAACAGATTTTTGTCAAAAGGCCCGTCACAAACCAAACGGGAATTCAGGATGGGCGGATGGGAGAGAGAAGACACTCCTCTTCTTCCCTTGTTAGGAACTATGGCTGGTATTTTTACCTCATGTCTACGCTTTTTTTGTTGTTTTTTTCTCTTTTTTTTTTTTGAATTATAAAACCATAAAGACACAATTTTGAGGGGAAAAATATGCCTTTCAGGGGTGTGCGCCTCAGTCACCAAGCAGCGCCTGGGAAGGTGGGTGGAGCCAGGCGGGTGGGGGCAGTTGCATTTGGCCATTCATTGGCCATAAGGCTTATCAATCAAGGTTGTCCAGCAAATGAGGAGCGTACTAAAGGCACACTGGGAACGAAACGAACCGGAGGTCTGACTGCGAGGGGAGGGGGCTCGCGATCTAAAACGAGAAGAGATTTCGGGGTCCCAAACTGCGCCATTCGGCTGCGGCACGTCTGCGTACGCTGCCGCTGAAGCCGGGTGAGGCCTTGTCGCTGCCGCTCTCGCCCAGGCCTCCGCTGCCGCGCAGCCCCCACCCTGCCCTGCGCTGCTGCTGCCATCGCCGCTGCCACCTCCGCAACCCGGGCCTCGGTCGCTGCCACCCAAGCATCCGTGAGTCGTTTTCTGCCCCTCTCCGGGCGCGCGGTCTTTGCGGTAGTCACCATCTTAAAGAGATTTGCAGGCTTGCAAGATGGCAGAAGCAGATCTTAAAATGGTCTCGGAATCTGCCGCCCAGGGGGTTGCTGAAGAGGAGATGGCTAGCTCGGCTAGTGATTCTGGGGAAGAATCTGACAGCAGTAGCTCTGGCAGCAGCACTAGTTGCAGCAGTAGCAGCAGCAGCAGCAGCAGCAGCAGCCGCCGCCGCCGCCGCCGCCGCTTACATAAAAAGAAGAGGGTACCTGAGCCATCCAGAAGGGCGCGGCGGGCTCCGTCTGTTCCAAGTTTCCTGGATAGGCTGCCCCAGGCAGTTAGAAATCGTGTGCAGGCGCTCAGAAATATTCAAGATGAATGTGACAAGGTAGACGCCCTATTCTTAAAGGCAATTCATGATCTTGAAAGAAAATACGCTGAACTCAATAAGCCTCTGTATGATAGACGATTTAAAATCATCAATGCAGAACATGAGCCTGCAGAAGCAGAATATGAATGGAATTCAGAGGATGAGGAGTTCAGCAGTGATGATGAAGATCTGGAGGATTCCTCTGGTGAAATGCCTCCCTTAGAGGGTGAGGAAGAAGACCCTAAAGAAAAACCTGAGGTGAAGGCTGAAGAGAAGGAAGTTCCTAAAGAAATTCCTGAGGTAAAAGCTGAAGAAAAGAAAGTTCCTGAAGAAATTCCTGAGGTAAAAGCTGAAGAAAAGGCAGTTCCTGAAGAAATTCCTGAGGTAAAGGCTGAAGAAAAGGAAGTTCCTGAAGAAATTCCTGACGTAAAGGCTGAAGAAAAAGAAGATTCTGAAGATTGTATGGAGGTGACATCTGAAGTAAAAGAAGATCCTGAAGGAGTCTCCCAGGCAAAGGCAGAAGATAAACAGCCTAAAGCAACAGAGGTTAAGGCAAGGGCTACAGTAAGGGAGGCTCAAAAAAGAGTTCCTGAGGAAAGGCTTATGGAAATAGTGAATTTCAAAAGAGCTAGGAAGGGAAAGCCAAAAAGTGAAGCTCCTAAAGGCATTCCTGACTACTGGCTCACTGTTTTAAAGAATGTCGACAAGCTCGGGCCTATGATTCAGAAGTATGATGAGCCCATTCTGAAGTTCTTGTCTGATGTTAGCCTGAAGTTCTCCAAACCTGGCCAGCCGGTTAGTTACACCTTTGAATTTCATTTTCTGCCCAATCCGTACTTCAGAAATGAGGTGCTGGTGAAGACATATATGATAAGGTCAAAACCAGATCACAACGATCCCTTCTTCTCTTGGGGATGGGAAATTGAAGATTGCAAAGGCTGCAAGATAGACTGGAGAAGAGGAAAGGATGTTACCGTGACAACCACCGAGAGTCGCACAACTGCTACTGGAGAAATTGAAATCCAGCCAAGAGTGGTTCCTAATGCATCATTCTTTAATTTCTTTAGTCCTCCTGAGATTCCTAAGATCGGAAAGCTGGAACCACGAGAAGATGCTATCCTTGATGAGGACTTTGAAATTGGTCAAATTTTACATGATAATGTCATCCTGAAATCAATCTTTTACTATACAGGTGAAGTCAATGGCACCTGCTATCAAGATGGCAAAGATTCTGGAAACAAGAAATATCGAAAATAAAAAAGATGTTGAAAAATCAAGAATCTTAAAAATTCAAGAAGTGAAGCAAATTCATATAGCCTTGAAAAAAGAAAAAGCAGAAAACCTGCCATATAATAACCTGAATGCTATTATTCCTTATAGTCTCGTGTTTTTGTAGTTTCTTGGTAGTCTATTTTTAAAAAAAAATTGTGCTAAAAAGTGTGTCAGTTTATTCTATCTAGCTATTGTAGTGTAATCAAAATATGTAAGCTGTTTTCAGTGATCTAAAGCATGTTAGTTTGGTGCTACAGAGTGTTGATTTTTGTGAAATTCTTTTGTCATATTCCTATTAGATTGTAGCTGTGAAAACTGTCAGAATTGTTAACTGAGACAAATATTTGCTTGAAAAAAAACAAAGTTTATGAAGTAACAATGCAAGTGCTTTGTTTTTCTTTTTCTAGCCAGAAGACTAAAAATTTAAATCTGCTTGCACTAGCTGTGCCTTCATTACTTTGCTATAGAAATACAGCACTTATACTAACTAGAACAGTGTATTGTGACATTTGCTTGAAAAAAGATTAGCTTACATTTAAGAATGCGAAGACCACATTTGATATGACTGTGAGCTTGTTTATGTACTTAGTAGTCTATAAGTTTAATCAATATGAAGCTATTGTTTACCACTGAGGTGTTAATATGGCATAGTATTTTAAAAAAGTGTTTCCTCGTATTGTGTATTGTAAACTAAAGATAGCACATTTTCTTTGTAATGTGTTCTACTTTGCCTTTCATGAATATCACTTTACATCATTTGATACTGTTTTTCATGTTATTGCAACCTAAAATAAATAAATGTCAAATAAAGTGTGTCATGCTATGAAAATCAAGCATTGTCTCCTAATTATAAAATATGTGGTGCTTGTAAAAAAAAAAGGTAGAAAATCATGAGGTAAAAGAAAATTTAACAAAAGGTAACTATTATTAACAGTCTAATAAATTTCCTGCATCTTAGCTCTTCTCCCGGAGGATACACATTCAAGTTATTGGAGAAAAATGGGACGGGAAGGAGAAAGACAAAGAGACAGGAGGGGAAGAGGAACAGGAGGGGAAAGGGGGGATGTGGAAATAGAGGTGGGAGGAGGGTAAGGGGGGTGAGAGGGAGGGAGGGCAAGGTGGGGAGGAGGGAGAGGGAGAAGGCGGAGTGGGAGAAGAGAGGGGAGGGGAGGGGCGGGGAATGGAAGGAATAGGGGGGAGGGGACTGGAACTGGAGAGAGGAGGGGAAGGAGGGCAGATGTGCCTCACCCAGAAAAGCCTCTTATATAAGACATGCCTGGGACCCACCTTCAACCTTGACTTGAGAGGAGGTCACATAATACCATGGTTATTTTTTTCTTATAGTGGTATCAGGCTCTCACTGCTTCTGTACCGTGCAGCTGGTGACAGGGTAATTAGATCCTGAGATTTTGGTTTGAGACCAGTGTGAGGAGGAAGCCCCTTAAACTCAGTTTACCACAGAGCTTTGCGCTGGGCATAAAGGCACAAAAACAGCAAATAATAAAATGGTATCTTATTCCACATTTAGCATTTCCTGGTCCACATTTATTTTCCTTGAAGACTTTACAGGAGAGAGGCAGGAAAAAGACAGGATTTGAGAATTTCTGGGTCTATAGGCATAAATTACCTAATAGTCTTCCCAAATACCACACTATATAGTTTAATATTTTGCTTTTATCTCTGCTTAACAATGGTTTTCCCGTATGTATATTAATGTAAAGATATTACAACCCATTACATATTATATTTAACCAGTCACATGTGTTTGGATATCTAGGTTGTTTATGATTTATATAACATAAACAAGCAAATTACTGCTTTTAGCAATACCACTACATTTTTGAGATATGTTCTGTTTTACTTCTGGTATTTTTTACATCCATGAAGAATGGATATGGTATATTTATTTATATGCCAGAACCAAAATGAAGACTATAATAAATGTGGTGTATTTGGTTCGTGGCTGCATAGGTTCCCAAGTTTATATGTACTGTGCTTGCCAGACATCACAGATAGTAGAACCCTTAAAATTTCTACATGGAGTCAGGCACAATGGCTGGCACCTGTAATCACAGCAATTTGGGAGGCCAAGGTGGGAGGATCCCTTGAGTCTAGGAGTTGGAAACCAGCCTGGGAAACATAGTGAGAACCCGTCTCTACAAAAAAATAAGAAAAATTAGCCCGGCCATAGTGGCACACACCTGTAGTCCTGGCTACTGGAAAGGCTGAGGCCGGAGGATTGCTTGAGCTCAGGAGTTTGAGGCTGCAGTAAGCTATGATAGTGTGGCTGTTCTCCAGCCTGGGTTACAGAGTGAACACCCCCCCCCCGCTTCCCCCCACCACCCCCCCTGCAAAAAAAAAGTCTACATGGAATGCAACATCATTTTTGCACCTTAAAACTCTTAACCAAAGTATTTAGCACCTCCCCACTCTGTATTTTCCACATTAAAGGAACACACGACATTATAGAATATTTACAGGAAATAAAAATCACTCAGAACACACTACAGTAAGATATGCTTTGTTTGTGGATTTGTGTATTTTCTCCCACACTGTCTCTTGTTAAGGTTTTATCGTAAGTTCTTGGCTCAAATCAAAAGGTGAATTCAACTGGGTGAGTGTAAGTGAAGCTAATTGGAAATACAGCTTAGTGTTCCTTTTAACTTTAAAATGTAAGCGGGGGGGGGGGGCGGCGGGCGGCGGGGGAAGGCGCCAAGGATTTATGCATCAGTAAAAGTGGGATTCCTGCAATGCATGCAGTCTGTGATGGATGCCTCAACCACCCTGACAGGTTAAGGAAGGTGGGCAGAGCCAGGAAACCCGTTGGGCTGACACATTTATTGGGCTGCATGTTTGTCCATCATACTTGCCCAGCCAATGAATGACATTAAAAGGAAAAGCTGGCTGGGAAGGAAGCTAAAGGGCGGGAGGCGGGGGCCCTGAGAAGTGTTTAACTGAGTCTTTTTCTGCACCTCTCTTCTGGTGTGCACAATAGTCACTCTAAACGTTTGCTCTTTTCCTTTAATGCGGCAGACTCAGGGAACAAGGGACTTTCATAAGCAGCAGCACCAGAGGCTGCTGAAGCGGTAATGGAAGAAACTTGAGCTGAATGAAGAAACTGACAACACAATCAATGGATGAAAATGTCCCATTCTGCCAGCTAGAGTGTGCCAAGCCGGGAGGTGCCACACTGTCTGGCGATACCGGTATATTTGCCCTCAAAAAGCTTCAGGGGCGATGTGATAAGATAGAAGCTGAATTTGATCAGAATTGCGAGCTATGGGAAAAAAAGAATAAACCCTCACTTGATGACGGTTTATGTAAAAAAGTATAAAAAAAAGTATAAACCCTCATACGTGCCCTAGTAGGCACGTATGGGGACAATGTGGAGTCGTGCCTGCAGATTACAAACTGAGCATTGTGAAAGCGATGAGATTTTGAATAACAAGGATCCGGATTCTGAGGCCACTAGTTAAGCTGAGAAACAAAAAGGGGGCAAAGATTGAAAAGAAGAAAAATGATTTAGAAAAATAATACTTAAAGTACTGAGTATATGCTGCTTTTTAAAGTTATACACTTATGTTTAATTTTAACAAAATGAATATTTCAAAACTAAGGTGTTGAAGAAGACCAGAGCTGATGTCAAAATGAGATTTCTTGGTCCCTTTCTCTATGAACATTCAGAAATGGAAGTTTGCAAAGTACATCAGGTTGACCAGAGGAAAATAAAGAACCTCCCTTTAAAAGCCAAGGTAATCACATTTTAAATGGGACACTCTAATTCAAAGGGAACAAGTTCCCAAAACCTATGTATTTCCTGTAGTTATTTCTTTAAGTTCTCTTAAAATGTTATAGTGCTTTAAAGTGGAACCCATGGGGGGAAAAAAAAGTCTTGTTCATTTATGACTTTGTGATTGCTGGAACTTAATTAACATACTTTTGTAATTCAGAAATGAGATTTACCCTGAACAGGAGATTGTGTGAACCTAGGACGAGAACAAACTAAAAGGCTGACTGAGATCCTGACCCAAATATTTATGAGACGGGAAAGCTGAGTTTTCAAGATCTGGAAAATACTTTGAACATCTGAGTTTAGAAAACAGTATGATTTGGTGAAGCAGGATGTATAACCTGCAGTATAATAAGTTCAACACAATTATACATTACTTAAAATTTTACATTTTGCATTTTTTGTGGAATATATTTTCAAAATGTCAAAAAATGAGATGTTTAAGTATTGAAACACGTAGCATTTCTACTTGTAGCTCTTTGAGGTATCTCC
>CAUYSK010026325.1:0-17681 GCA_963575035.1 Avahi laniger
TTTTTTAGGTGTGATGATGGTATTGGGTTAAATTATTTAAATTCTTATCTTTTAAAGATACATAGTGGGCCGGGCACGGTGGCTCACGCCTGTAATCCTAGCACTCTGGGAGGCCGAGACGGGTGAATCATTCAAGGTCAGAAGTTCAAGACCAGCCTGAGCAAGAGCCAGACACCGTCTCTACTAAAAATAGAAAGAAAGAAATTCGCCAAACAACTAAAAATAGAGAAAATTAGCCGGGCATAGTGGCGCATGCCTGTAGTCCCAGCTACTCGGGAGGCTGAGGCAGGAGGATCGCTTGAGCCCAGGAGTCTGAGGTTGCTGTGAGCTAGGCTGACGTCATGGCACTCTAGCCCGGGCAACAGAGTGAGACTGTCTCAAAAAAAAAAAACCAAACTAAAACCGATAGATGGAGGATGTACAGACAGGCAGACTTCTTAAGAAAACATACAGGTGAGATAAAGCTACCTAACGAGGACGGCAAAGGAGGGATGGATGGGGTACAGGACCACAGCTACCTTGTGTGGGCAGCCGGCAGGTCGAAGCTCTTAGTTTGCACGCCGGGTGGTGGGTCAGGCACTTCCTGCATCATCAAAAATGAATAAATGAACTCAGATCCATGATGATAGCGCATCGTAAGGACAGTGATTAATCAAGTCTGTGCAGGCGAAGTTAAAAACAAAGGAAGAAAAAAGAGTCCCGTCTGGGATCTATATTAAAACAAAAACAAAGTAACAACTTTCCCTTCCCGCACCCCAAGACAAATTCACATCTAACTGACTCTCCCACCCAGAGGCTGCGAACGGCCACGGCTGACTTGCAGACATACTGCGCTTGGGCTGCTCAAAGATTTTTATTATTACTTTACAATATCAGAAACTCTCATGCAAAAATCCAAATTGCTGGCTTCTCCGGAAAAAATTGTAGTATGTGGCCACGTGGGGCCCACATTCCCAATTGTTGGTTAAGCAACAGCCGCCCCCCCGTGATACAGCAGGGTCTTCCTGCTTTCCCGCAAGCCGCACCTGTCCCCCACCCAGCGGCCTCTGAGCACCCGCGAGCCTGAGTTTGCACCCGGGGGTCCTTCGCCAGACTCCACCCCGCCTTGGCCCTCAATAGCTTCTGCTGGCTGTGGTCGCTCTATTGACTTTTACGGGGCCAGGTGACGCCGCGGCCGTTCAGAATGTTCCCCAAAGAGGGGTGAAGCAAAAGTGGTTTTAGAGTCAACCGGAATCCCATTCCCAAAGCAGGTAATTGATGTTTTCAAATAACGCGTTTTCGATTTAAGAACACAACCAAGAAGTTAAATTGGATTGCAGATATCCTGAGTTTTCCTTTCCTTGCGAATGTTGATTTTCCTGTGCTTTTTTTTTTTTTTTTCGGTAAATTGTAGGATACAAAATTTTCTGGTTTTGCTCCGGGAGAAATTCTGCAGTGTGTCTACTGCACAATCTATGAACATACTTTTATCTACATAACCGATTCATTTCCTTTGCAACTAGACATACTTCTGCTAAATACCCAAAGACTTGGCCGTTATTGTTCAAGCTTCCACAACTCGCTTCTAAGCCCCTCAGTGGTAAAATTTGCTCCCTGCCCCCCATCTCCATCCCAAATAGCATCTCCAAACCGTGTCCTAATGAACCTGTTCTTTTAACTAAGAGAGACCACAGTCACTGCTCAGAACGTCAATTCTCATAAAATGGGATGTCAGTTTTACAAGGCAGGCTCTCCTCCACCAGCAAAAACTGATTCCATTTGACTGATTAATTGTCCTCGGAACTGTCGGAGACTTCCAGACTAGGGGTGACAGCCTGGGAGGAGGCAGCCGCGAGGCCCGGCTGCGACGTGGGGCACTCCTGGGCGGAGGAAGCCGGGAGATTACAAATGCAGGAATAATTAATTCAAATCAATGCAGCCAGGGGTTCAGGCTGAGAGACATTCAATTATGTTGTTCAAAGAGAAGATGCTCATCTTCAGCTGGGCTGCTCCATGCCGCAAATAATAGAGCATTTTTAATTTGTGCGGCAGGGATGTTAATCTTTCGCCGTGTAATCCGGTCCTCGGGGAATGCCATAAATATGTGCCACTGTGTGCGTGCAGCTCCTTGCGGAGGGCACTCAATCAAGCCCTCTCTGGCTTTCCTGCCTGTATGTGTGTCAGTCTCCCAACACTCAATTAGGAAATGCATGACAGGCTAATGGATGGATGCATGGATGGATGGATGGAAGGATGGATGGATTAATTTAGAGGCACAGAGAGAGAGAAAATTTTTCAGAGATTATCAGATCTCTCCCACCCCCCAACCACAAACAGTTTATGACTTCTGGATTTTGCCAGAGCCAACAGCACAAATAAATCCCCAAGGAATTATTTGCATCCCAGAAGGGTTCACGTTGGAATTCCTTTACATAGCAAGCTCCTGTAGCATGTTTAAAATAGGATTTGAGTCCCACTTTTATTATACAGAGAAAGAGAAACACACACACGTGAATTAAGATTTGGAAAGTTATTACGCCAAGGTGTTTAAAGTTTATCCTTCCACGTACGTGGGATTGGACGTCCTTTAATGCCTGACTGAGGTCTGACTTTTCTGTGATTTGGACATTTATTACTTCTGTAATGAGATAAAAGCAATGAGATATTTTTAATTTAACAAAGGACAATTTCACCCAGAAAAAAATGTAATATTTCATTTATAAAGACGTAAGTCTCCACCTGTTCTCAGAACAACATTTATTCTGTATAAAGGGAGCTCTCTGGGAACACGATGCTTTTGGGTCCTGCCTCCTTGGAGGCGGAATGTGGTGCACCCAGAGGATCTCTTGGGCGGAGAGCTCGAGGCACACCTGGTGTGCGCCGTCTCCTCACCGCCCCAAAAGCTATCCCAGGAGCTGAAGGGGTTGCACCCAGGACTCAGGGGAAGGACAGGCTGGGAATTTGGAGTGTCACGGGGACCATGGACCCACACCGGGTTCTGCAGAAGTGGATGTTAACAATTAATACATTTATTCATTCAACAAACACACATTATTACTCTCTGACAGCCCTGTATAGGAAAAAGAGATGACTATAGAAGGATTTCCCTCCCCCCATAAAGGAGTTTGAGGTCTAGCAAGAGGAATAAACACATCCGCGGTTAACTGGAGTTCAAGTTGACCTGGGAGGGACACAGTAATGGGCTTAGCGAGGGGCCCAGGAAGGGAACAAATGAACCAACCGTGATAGGTTGGGGGCGGGGAGGACGTTCGCAGATGTGAACTGAAGCGGCATTTGAGCCAGGTCCTGAGAGGCCCCTTCCCTTTGCCTGGTGCTTGGAGAGTCCAATTAGATTCGGGCACAGCTGGTTTCCATTGCAACCAGCGCTACTGTGGTTTGGGTAAAAGTCAGTCTTTTCTCACCAGCAGTGGCAGCCGTATTGCGTCTCTGAGCTACGCCGAGAGGCAGAAACAAGAGCCCGTGAGTCTTGAGGTATCTAAGCCAAAGGCAGCCTGTGTGGGGGTCCCGGAGCCCACCCGGGAGCGTGGATGACTCTCCGGCCAGAGCCGTGACCCGCAGCATGGGCTGGACGCTGCGTTGAGTGCGTTCTGAGCAGTCCCCGCAGGCGGCGCCGCGGCGTGAATCAGAGGGCGCCCATCACGATGGAGACAGATGTGTGGGGTAAGCCAGGCACAGCACAAATCAAAAATAACAAGGAAAACTCCGGTCAAATCAAACTAAGGAAACGTCAGCTCTCACCCTCGCCAGGGCCGAGCTGTGTGTGCGCAGAGACGCACCCAAGACGGCGGAAACGGGGCTGCCTGGAGATTTTGCAAATGAACCGGCACGTCCAGGTCCGAAGGATGCATTTCTCCACCGTGCAGAAAACTAAATTCAGTCAAATAAATGAGAAATTTGCCATTCGTCCCCTAAATTTTACGAGGCAGGGACTAAGAAAATGATCTATCCGGCAGGAAATATTTTAGCAATTGGTTTTTATTTATTAAAATAGAGCTGTTTGACGTTTGGCAGGTTGTAGGGTGCCTGCTCCACAAAATGGAAATTTATAGGAAGAAATCCATAAAACTGAGAGAAAGCTGAGATTTTGTCCCTGCTTGTTGCTATAAATAAAGTTCTCAGTTTCCCAATGACATTGGTAAAGAGGAATTTTAACCGTAAGATCACATGCAAATGAGCCTCGAGTAATGATTCAGCCATTCCAATTCGGGGTTAACTCCTGTGTTTCCGCATCTAGATTACTCAGGCGTTGAGGGCTACAGACGTGACCTTCAGGTGTGACCTGACTACAGCAGATATTTTTATGGCACTTGTGACATCCCCTCAGCCCTCTCTGACTTCAGCCCCAGCTGGGGCGGAAGCTTCCGGAATACCAACCGAGGTTCCCGTGTAGGACAGAGAGATTATGCAAGATGCACCCTGCCCCTCTCTGCTTCTTCACCGGGGCTTCCTCGGGGGATCCCCAATGTGCCCCCAGAGGTCTCCCAGCCCCATCCCCAGGAGGAGCCTCCGAGGCGGCTGCCTGGTCTCGGGGTGCGGCCGAGCCCCCTGCCCACTGCCGTGACCCAGATAACACGCCCTTCGTTGGCTTTTCCTTCCTCCAGGCTCACTCTCTCTGCCCCTCCTTCCTGCTTTCTGGAATCAACTCCAGATAAATTATTTCCGCCTGAGGCCTTGCCCCAGGCTGGTGAGGACGAGATCTTGCGGTTGTTAACAGCCATATCTGTTCCTCCTTCATCGAGGCACAAACCGGGTGTTTCCTTGAAAAACCACCAGGCTCTGGTGTGCGCGGATTTGTGGGGGGCAGATCCACATGGAAGATAAATTGGCCAAATCCCCCAAGTTCCCATCCCCAGTGCAGCCTCTGGGACAAGCGGTGACCCCTGACCCGGACCTGAACCTCTGGGCCCGCACGGGAGAGGAGCCACAGTGAGGGGAGCAGCTCGGGCCATTGCCAGATGGCAGTGGCTCGGTTTACCCAACTGTCCTTGCTGCATGGCCCTAGCTGTGGCTTCTTCTGCCTGGTCCACTCAGCGGCTTGGCACCACCCACCGCCCACGGGCCTGACACCCCCACGGAGAGCTCCTTCCTCCACCGAAGCTAGCCAGAGCCAGGTCCGGTTGATGCCACCGCAAACCCCAGCTGACACAGTGACCTGCAGGAACGGAAACCAACGCAAGCCAGCCCAGGCTGACAAGGAGACTTATATAGAGGAGCCTCGTGGAGCCCAGGGCTGGGATCCCAGCTGTGCTTCAGGACGGGGCTGGGACCGGACCATAAAAGCCATCTGCTGGCCGGGCGCGGTGGCTCACGCTTGTAATCCCAGCACTCTGGGAGGCTGAGGTCAGGAGTTCGAGACCAGCCTGAGCAAGAGTGAGACCCTGTTCTCTACTGAAAAATAGAAAAAAATGATCTGGACAACTAAAAATATATATGGAAAGAAAAAATTAGCCGGGCACGGTGGCGCATGCCTGTAGTCCCAGCTACTCGGGAGGCTGAGGCAGGAGCATCGCTTGAGCCCAGGAGTTTGAGGTTGCTGTGAGCTAGGCTGACGCCACGGCACTCACTCTAGCCAGGGCGACAGAGTCAGACTCTGTCTGAAAAAAAAAAAGCCATCTGCTGTGATTCAAATGTTCATGTCCTCCCAAAATTCATTTGCTAAAATCCTAACCAAGGTGACGGTGTTAGGAGGCGAGGCCTTTCAGAGGTGATTAGGTCATAAAGGTTCTATGGAGTTAGTGCGCTCGTGAAAAAAACCCCAGAGAGACCCTCACCCCACTGCCATGCAAGGAGGCGTCATCTGTGACCCAGGAAGCAGCCCCCGCCCCCCAGACACAGGTCTGCTAACAAAAGAGCCAAGCAAATTACAATTTGGCTGAAACAACGAAATCTCTGCGAACAACACGTAGCTCTTATCAATGCAGTTACCGCCTATAACATTACACTAAGCGGCTGTCCAACGTGCTCACGGAATAGCACGTCCCGGATAACCCTCACTTCCAGTTAACACGGCTGAACCCCAGACCCCACACTCAGATCACTGAATGTCTCAGTTCGGGTTGCCCCGGATGCAGGTCCTGAGATGGCAGTCTGAGCAAAAGCAGTTTGTTTGGGAGGTCACTGAATGTCTGTAGGGTAGAGAGAAAACGAGACGGGGAAGGGAAGCACCCAGTAAGGGGGTGTTATCAGGGAGTCGCCACTGCGGGAGTTAGAACTAGTCAGCCGGGGAACTGATACCACTGGGGTGTCCCACCGGGGACCTCAGTCCCACGGGAGATGGCAAAACACGCCTCCCAGTCGTCCTGCCCAAGGTCGTCTGTCCCTCTGAGAGCTGCGGATTCCCTGGCATCCCCGGCTTCCTGTGCCCAGTGACCAGATACAGGTGCTGGCCCTCGGGAGTGGGACGGCTCTCACAGCCACCCTAAAGTCACCGGAGAACCTCATAAATCCCCCAAGCCTGTAACGGGAATATCACTTCCCACTGCGCCAAGCCCTTCACAAAAATATAGTTAGTAGAGATTTTTTTTTTTTTTTTTTTTTTTTTTAGACAGAGTCTAACAGCGTTGCCCAGGCTAGAGTGCCAGGGCAACATCCAGGAATATGGTCAACAAGGCATAATTCTTTTCTGATCAATGTTGCTGATCGATTACCTAGTAAAGAGAAAAAAAGCACCCAGGCATCAGAGTGAGCCTGTGTTTCTCCTGCGTGGTTCTCGTGTACCCCAGGGCTGACCTGCTGGGATCCTGCAATAGGAACAGGTGACCTTCCAGGCACAGTGCCGCCCCTCTAGTACTGGGCATCTTTGTGCCACGGTTTGTTTGGGCACAACAAGGAAGGCCAGGGAATAATAAGCAAAGAAAAGAATTTACTTTACCCCAATTGCACCCAACGGAGATAAGTCAAGCTTTCTGGGACTCTGCCCAGGGCGGGTGAGATTCTAACTCCAGGTTTCTCGCGTGCAGGCAAAAGGGCGAAGTCACCCATGTGTGTCCTCAGTCCTGTCTCCCCGCTTTTTATCTCCTCCCACTGGACTCCCCCGCCTTCCTCCATCAGTCACGGCTGGGCTGTCCTGCAGGGGGAGAACCTATCACACCACAGGGCTTATTTATTACCCTCGCTGGAGGTATTTGCATTTCAAAATAAAACCCGGGAGAAAGCAAAGCTCCACCTGGAAGAACGTGTGTCTCTCCATTGTTTGAATTTTGAGTTCTGTGGGTCCCTGGGGTGGGAGCTCACTCCCTGCCACACTGTTGGGGGTGGGGACCGCATTTGTGGGGTCCCTGGAGTCACGCTGCTGCTTACGAAGCCACCTTCTCTGCCTGAGCGTGAGGCCGGCCCCTCTCGGAGCCTTTCAGTAGCTTTGAGACGTTCAGTCATTCACGCGTTCTTTCTGGAACCCAGGGTGCGCGTGACTGTGACGGGCAGCAGGGCTGAACCATTCCCGCCGTCCTCTCCGCCTTCGGCCTCTGCTCCACCAGCGCTTGTTTCCCTTGGCAAGGAGGAGGGGGCATTGCCATCAAGTGGTTCTTCACCCAGATGTCACCAATAAATGTCACCAGCCACCAACATCCAAAAGTAAATAAAGCTTAATTGGTAGCAATTTTGCTAAGTAACTTCAGCTCCTTTTCTCTCAGTTTGTATCTCTATATAGAAAAGGACGCCTGTCACATGAAATTCATGGGCTCATGCTGATACGTCACTGCCCAGTGTGGCGTTATTTACTCCGTGGCGTGCTTGTGTCTTGCCACTGTGATGACGAGGTCACTGGGCAGAAAACCATTTCACAGGAAAAGAAAAAAAGGTCACCTCCAAAAACAAAGTGAAACAAAAAAAACCCCACCAGACCAAAGTGGAAATCAGTCCCCATCGACCCCTCACCTTCCTCCCGGCACCCCGCGAACCCTGCAGTTGGGGGTCGCTCCTGGCCACCCTCCCTCCACCTGGGGACGCATCCCCAATTTCTGAATGTCGCCAGCCGTCACACCTCTTCCCCAGGGGCTCGTAATTTCTCTCCTTTTGACCTCTTATTTGAATCACTGGTCTCTGTACTGTCTGCTCTGAGGCGCTGATCAAAATTCAGTTGCATGGTTTGCAGAGAAATAACCGCAGCTCCCGGATGTCCGCGGTCTCTGCCACAAGGGCTGAGATTCTTTGAAGTGGCCGATAAACTGGGTTTTTGACAGGCATGGAGGGAAGTAACTCCGGGCTCCGGAAGAAGCGGCCGCCCCGCGGCGTTCCCTGTGCTAGCCCGCCACCCAGCGACAAGAGGGCGCCTGCCGCCCCCAGGGCAGCCTTTATGTCTGCCGTCCTAAGACCTCCCGGACCTGCCATGGTCCAAATGGCCAAATTAATATTAAAGCAAGTTCTTCTTCAGGCACCAAGGAACCTTGTTAATAGGAAGATATTAATTAATAGGAAAATGGGTTTCATAGCAGGCTCGACCTTTGTCCAAAAGCTGAAGTATGCACTTCCTGGGCACCTCCAGCTGTCTCTTCCCTACAATCCCATCTCCCCAACCGCAGGTCAGGAGAGCTACAGCCCTTGTCTTGGCTCCTGCTGGGAAAGGTACACGGATGTCCCTTACAGCCATTCGGGCTCCAGAAGGAAAGACCAACAGGCTTCCGGGTGTGGGCTACAGCCGTGTCCTCCATCCACAGCTGGTAGCTAAGGAGAATCTGCTCCAGGCTCACCAAGAGGGTGCCGCACCGTCACCCAGGCCCTGAGTCTCTGCAGACTGGCGTCATGTAGAAAACGATGGCCAGTCCTCACTAGTGAGGTCTGAGGATGGCACGAAGATGGAAATGATGCAGAGTCCAGACCGGAAGTGGGCCGTGCTCTGGGGTAGCAATCTCCACGTCCCAGCTCTCCAGACTGCGGAAGAGCTGAAGTCTGAGCGCTCCCAGGGCTCCTGGCAGTGGGAAGCCGCCTTCAGGGCCCAGCCCACCCAGAGAGCCTTTCCCGGGGTTCCTCCCCACTAACCCCCGTGGTACGTGGGCTGCAGGGGAGCTGGTAAGAGTCCCCAGGGCTCCCTTCACTTAACAAGCTAGACATGCGGTCCCAGAGAGGCCTCAGGAGATAAATATTTATTTACCAGACGATGAGGAAGAGCACGTGTAGTCTCGGGAAGTAGTCTCAGTAGTTAGGAAAGAAAGTATTAAGTTTGAACGTGCAGGCATTTACCATCACGGGGAACACGGAGTATCTTCTTAGCTCTAGAATTTCCATGTCTCTTCTAAAATTCCTCATCTGTTCACCCGTTTGGCTCATCTCTTCCTCTAAGTTACCGAATGTATTTATAATAGTATTTTATTATTTTTTTTTAATTTTTTTTTTTTTTTTTTTGAGACAGAGTCTGGCTCTGTTACCCTGGCTAGAGTGCCGTGGCATCAGCCTAGCTCACAGAGACCTCACACTCCTGGGCTCAAGCGATCCTCCTGCCTCAGCCTCCCGAGTAGCTGGGACTACAGGCATGCGCCACCATGTTCTGCTAATTTTTTCTATATATTTTTAGTTGTCCAGCCAATTTCTTTCTATTTTTTAGTAGAGACGGCTGGGGGGGGTCTCGCTCTTGCTCAGGCTGGTCTCAAACTCCTGACCTCGAACAGTCCTCCCGCTTCGGCCTCCCAGAATGCTAGGATTACAGGTGTGACCCACGGAGCCTGGCCCTATAATAGTATTTTAAAGGCCTTGTCTTCCAGTGCAAACATCCGGATCACCTTCGGTTCTGCTTTAGTGACTGTTCTTTTCTCACGATTATGGGTCATATGTCCTACTTCAGTGGGTATCATATAAACTGTTTTTTATCTTTTAAGCTGGGTATTATCGAAAGACAGAATAAACTGGAGAAGACTAACAGATATTTGCATCTCCCGGGAAGGGTACGCCATTCCCTGCCGGGCAGCTATGCCAAGGGGTCTGCTCTGAATCAGGTTTAAATAGTTTCAGGTCTCTCCAGGCTCCAGATACCACGAAGGGCAGGTGCACCCCCGCCTCCAGCAGGGCTTCCGGACCCAGGCACCACAAAACCAGATCTGTTTGCTCTCCAGCCCTGTCCCAATTCCGGTCTGGGGAGAGCCTCAAGGAAAACAGACCCGTGTTCTGTCTGGGAAGAATTCCCCAGAGCAGACAAAACGAAGAATGCTCCAGTCTGGTTGGACAACAGGGTGAGATAAAAAGGGAAGTAAAGAGGAAAACCTTTCCCTCTGTTCTAGGAAGAAGACAGGAGACTAGGAAATTGTTGGCGGATCTCAGACAAAGAGCCAGAGTGAAAGGGAGAGACTCCTAATAGGGCAGTGAGAAAGAAGAGCGGAAAGACAAAGAGGGAGGAGAACAAGAGACTTGCGAGCCTGCCAGCCCCAGCGCTCCGCGCAGAGCCGATGCCCCCACCACCCTCGCTGGTCCTCTGTCCGGGAGAGCCTCGGCGCCCTAGGTCTGCTCGGGATGGGACGAGGCCCTGGTCGAGATGCACCGTTTCCAGCCGGAGGGAGCAAGGGCGCTCTGGCTGAGGGGCGTAGGGCTGCAAATGGTTCCCAGAGACAGTCAGAGGAATGGGATGGAATTGAGGAGTCTGGGGGGCGAGGTTAAGAGAAAAGAGAAGGAAAGGAGGAACCAGAAACACCCGGGCCAGCAGCTGCCCTCCGGATCCCTTAGGCCGGGTGCCGACCGCCCTACCCAGTCCGCCAGGTCTCCCGGGACTGCTCAGAATCCGCCCCGGCCCGTCAGAGGGGATCTTAAAGCTCGGTGCAGAGGGGACTGGAGCCCCGTATTCCAGAGACCCCTAAACCAGGCAGAAGGGAAAGAGAAACGAGAGCGAGAGGAAAACGCCGCCAGGGAGGGCACAAAAGCGCCCGGGACCAAGGGCAAATCCAACCATCGCGAGACGCTGCAGTGACTATTTCAGGCGGCCGCTCAGTCTTCCGCCAGGGCCGCAACCCGGAAGTCCCGCAGCTGTTTGGGCCCTTTGCTGGGGAAATATCCCCGTTCGGGGTCCCGGCGGAGTCGCCGAGACTGCTGCTAAGCGTACAATGGACACAAGCTGAAAAAGCCCCAAGAAACCAGGGAACCGCTGCACCCCACAGCAAGACCCACCCCCGATTCCGCCCCCAGACGCATGCACCCGCCCGACGTCGGCGCGCGGCCGTGACGTCACAAGCCGCGCCGTCTCCGAGTTCCAGCGCTTCCGGCCCCCGCTGCGCCGCTGAACTAAGTGGAGAAAGGGAGCGAGCGACGGCTGAAGGATACGTCATCAGTGCGCACCGGAAGCGGTCCGAAAATGAAGAGTAAGCGGGGCCACGACATTGCGGAGGGGGAATGTTACGGGTCGGGGATTTGGTGCTGGTGGGGGGATGCGTTAGGGCTACCTGTCGCTGCGGGGATTGCCACATTTTACACAAGAGAAACGGAGGGTCGGAGTGCAGGGTGGTCGCTGAGCTAGGTGTTGATGTCAGGGGGGAAGTTGGCAGGTTCTCCGGGGGCTGCTCAGGTGTGTGCGGTGCTAGAGCAGGGCCCACGGCCTTGGCCCGACTTGGCCACTACCCCTCTGGGTGACCGCAGTCGAGGCCCTGCCCCTCTTTTCTACCTGGTCCTCCACCCCTGTCTGATGTAAAACGCTGAGAGCTGCTGGAGAACGATACCACTAACCCAGAGCTTTGGGACGTGGCGCGGAGGAGAGATGGGCGAAGGACGGGAGCCAGCATCAGGGCAGGGGAGTGTAGACACTGTTAAAACCGGGCCTTTGGCCGGGCGCGGTGGCTCACACCTGTAATCCTAGCTCTCTGGGAGGCCGAGGCGGGCGGATCGTTTGAGCTCAGGAGTTCGAGACCAGCCTGAGCAAGGGCGAGACCCCGTCTCTACTAAAAAAGTAGAAAGAAATTGGCTAGACAACTAAAAATATACAGAAAAAATTAGCCGGGCATGGTGGTGCGTGCCTGTAGTCCCAGATACTCGGGAGGCTGAGGCAGGAGGATCGCTTGAGCCCAGGAGTTTGAGGTTGCTGTGAGCTGGGCTGACGCCAGGGCACTCTAGCCCGCGCAATAGAGCGAGACTCTGTCTCAAAAACAAAAAAGACTGGGCCTTTGATCAGGATTTTGGTTTCCACCTCTGCTATTCCCTACCTGTGTGATCAAGATTAGGGTCTCAGCATATCTGAGCTTCAATTTCTCATGTGCATAAGTGTAATTAGATAAAGTACGTGCAGCTTTTAATCGGACGTGTGGCAAGTAACGCATGTTCAATGACTGCTAGATGTGTGTTGTTGCAGAAAGGCTTGATGCTGAGCACCTGTGACAGGTGAAACAAAGTCATTCCTGGGGTTTCAGGCCCTTCAACCTGCTCTCTACAAATAGGATATAAT
The DNA here is from genome assembly GCA_963575035.1 of Avahi laniger. Classification (NCBI taxonomy): domain Eukaryota; kingdom Metazoa; phylum Chordata; class Mammalia; order Primates; family Indriidae; genus Avahi; species Avahi laniger. The sequence goes on from CAUYSK010026325.1 coordinate 12,350, forward strand.
CCCCATCTTCCATTTGAGGGAGAACTAGACTCTATATAAAACTTGAAACCAGCTTGGTTTGCTGATCAGACATACTCAGGGAAACACGAGAGAGCTGGGAAGAAATTTATAGTGCTACACTACACTACGTGAATCAGTTTTTCAAATCATTTGGTCCTTACGCCAGGCCCTTGTCCCATTCTTATTCCATTCACACCTGTACTCTGTCCCCAGTGCCACAGTTTTCTTATTCAGACTTTTTTTAGAGGTTGGAACATCAATCAATATATATTTTGGGTTTGAAAACCTATTGTGTTTTATCAGTTCAAGACACTTTCAAGTATATGATACGTTCCAATTTCATAGATTAAAATGTGAAAAACTTTTTTTAAACATCTAACAACAAAATTTTATGTTTAACCACCTGCATCCTGGACAGCTATATCATAACTTTCAAATGAGCTACTTCGTTAGACTTAGTGAACAACTGCTCGAACTTCTAAACCTGTGGTATTTTAAACCAGTGCAACCCAAAATGTGATCCACTAACCTGCCACAGCACCTGGGAACTTGTTAGAAATGCAGGATCTGGGGGTGGGGACCAAGAAACTACATTTTAGTAAGATCCCAGAGATTTTTACACATATTAAATTTTGAGAAGCACTCTCTTTAACCATACCCTTAGAACTTCTAGGGTAGATATGGTCAGAGGGCAGGATGAAAAGCATCCAGGACAGTTTTGAAGCTTTGCTCTTTGTACCAACCCCATCTTCTCCCATCTCTGAATAAGCATAGTTATTTTTATAGTTAGAAAAGTCTAGGGTCTTATAGCCACACCCAAAAATAATTGATCACTTCTCCTTTTGTTTTTTCTTTTTAGATCCCCCAGGTGTGATCTACCATGCCTTTTCTCAGAAGGAGGCAAAGGAGTTCGGTGTTCAGGTACAGTTCTTGGTAGGAGGTCTGGGAGCAACAGAGGTGATGGCAAAGATGGCTTGGTGGCTTCTAAGCCTCGAGTTCTGGTTTAGATGTCGTTATCCACGACTTACTCCTCGTTTTTCCAGTAGGCATCTTAAGCTGGATCAGGGTCTGTTATTCTGCCTGTTCCTAACATACCAGCCTCCTTTCCTGTTGTGTCAAATTTAGTCAAGTTTCGTAAACTAAGACTTCTTAATATCACCTCCCACTGTGTAGGGGACATCAAGCCGTGCTCACCTGGTGAGCACCCTCATCTGACCTTGTCACTGTGTCCTCTTCATTTCTGAAGAAGGCGTGCAAATCACATTTCACAAGTGGAATTTACAGATTATATCTGGGTGCTTCAACATGTTTTGTCAGTTTGGCGGAAGCTCCATTTGTGGCTCATAACAAGAGCATTACCTTGAAATCAAGATTTTGAAAGACTAAGTTTACCTTTATTTTACTTCTCCATGAAAGAGGGGCCATTTAGATATTTAAAAGAATCAAATCACTGTCCTCTTACAGTAATAATGATGGTAATGAATTAACTTTTAGTTAGCATCTAAAGGTGCAAAGCTGAAGCAGACGTAGTTCCTGCCATCCTTACTGTGTCTACTTTAAGATTATGTATATCGTATTTTCATTTCTGCTTCTCTCCCACGGAAGGAGGGCTTGATTACTCTTGACAGATCAGTACCAGTCTGTGTTAACTTCAATCTTAGTGTTTACTACCTGGTTACTGCAACAAGGGCCCCGGAAATGGCCCAGCCAAGAGGCAGGACCTCAGCTGGGAGAGCTTCCCAGGCTGTGGGAGACAGGAGGGCAGAGGCACCATCGCCAGGTGAGGAATGCATTGTTGGAGCTCCAGCTTGACAGGCAGCGATGCCTGCAGTTTGTTCAAGAATCACACACAGTTATGACGGTTACTATGCCCAAGAGCCTGTGCTCATCCACGGTTAGTTGACTCTGCTGCTTTATGTTGGAGAGAGTCAATGCAGGGCCTGAGATGCTCCTGACCATTCCTTTCTCCAAGCGACACGGGAGCAGACCTCTTGGAGAGTCACCGTGCCATGTCCACAGGCTGAAAACCCAAGGAAAGAGGACTGTCAGTGTCAAAACTCATACCCCTGCGGCTGGGCCCACCTGGAAGCACCTAATTTTGCGATTTTCCCCGTTGTCAAGGTCGTTTCCTTCATGGCCAGAGCTGGGCCCACCCTGAAGCCTAATTTTGCGGTTTTTCCCGGTGTTAGGGTTGTTTCCTTCATGGCCGTAGCTAGTTCTGCCCCGAGCTTGCCTTCACCTGGTTGTAACTGGTTAAGTGTCTTTGCCATACATTTCTCAGGCTCCCCTTTCTGCTAGGAGGAGAGGAGTCTTCTCCCAGATGTAAAGGCTTTTGATCCCCATCAGAATAACCTCAGAGAAGCAGGACAGGGAGTCAGTGTTTGACTGTCACACACTGGCATGTGGATGTGACTTTCACGTCCCAACAGTCGTGGGTGTGCAAACCTGGCAGATGGGTTTGTGTGAGCCTCGACGGGCAGGTAGATGGGTCAGCACGGGCAGCGCCATCTGCTGTTGCTGCTGCTCAGGGAGAGGCAGGTGGCAGTGACGGCCCCTGGGCTGCCCAGAGCAGAGCAGTGGGTGCCACGCCGCCCTGTCCCACGCAGCACTCGGGAGCCCAGCGGTCCGAGGCCTTCGTGAAGGCCTTCCTGAAGCGGAGCACGCCCCGCATGAGCCAGCAGGCCCGCGAGGACCAGCTGCAGCGCAAGGCCGTCATCCTGGAGTACTTCATGCGCCAGAAGAGGAAGGAGAAGAAGAAGAAATCTAAAGGGCTCTCTGCCCGGCAGAGGAGGGAGCTGCGGCTCTTCGATATAAAACCAGAGCAGCAGAGGTAAGCCAGCGCTTTCCACCCGAGGGGGCCTCACCTCCGGCAGCCCCTGCTTCTCCTGAGCCGGGGAAGCCGCTCCGTCTTCCACCACACGGGGGCAGCCCACCTTCACCAATCTGCACGGCGGCCGCGTCTGGCTTTCAAGCAAGGCCTGGTGAGACGCAGGACTCCGTCCTCGCTTAGACTGATAAGGCTGGTGCCCTAAGTGCATCTGTTGCCTGTGGCAACAGGCTGTTTGGCTTTCGCTTTGTTAGGCAGAAAAGAGGAACCGGTATTTTTTAATGCGTGTCTCTCTGTAGCCTTTTAATAGCACCAGACAGAGTCACCCACTTGGGTTTTTTCCCCAAACACAGACGCTGCCTACACGTTTCAGAAGTTCCTCAGAGGAACGCATCGCCGTCTGGTGGGAGGGCGCCCTCCCTGCGGCCGATACTCCGTCTTTCCTTGGCGACAGTTCTGAGTCTGCGTGTCTGGGGGGCGTCTGTAGGCTTTTGCTTAGAGAACTGTGGCCAAATAGCCTCCCACACTCCAAAGGCAATCAAAGTACGTCGCTCTGTGCCCGGCCCCCCCACAAAATCAGCTGGCGTCCTCGCAGGCAGAGCTCACTCTGGGTTTGAACTCGAGGTTCTTGTTTCTCTGCCCTAAGGCTCCGTGTAAACGGACTCCCCACAAGGCACCGAGACAAGTGGTAACGTCCCCAGAGGACGGCTGTGGGTGCTCTCTGCTGTTCCCACCCCTTCCGCGCCCCGCCTCTTGCCCCCTCACCCTCCACTCAGACCCCTCACGCGACGCGGGGACCCGCGTGGCACCCAGCAGCTCCTGTTGTATTGAGGGCTTCCCAAGTTCCTTTTCACGTCATAGAAAACCCCAGAATGACAGTGGCTTAAACAAGACTGAAGTTCATTTCTCTCTCACGGGAAGAAGTGCAGGTGAACAGCGCCTGGGCTGGCGTAGCAGGCAGCCAGGCAGCACAGGTCCCCGCTAGCCGCTCCTCCCGGGCTGAGCCGCCTGCCGGCGCTCCAGCTAGCGCGGCTGCGTCTGGCCCGCAGGAAGGAGGGAGGGACAAAGGCCACTCCTTCCTCCTCATGTTAGCAGAAACTCAGCCTCAGGAAGGTTCTGCCAGTGAGGAAACAAAAGTTCTTGATTTTAGCCCGATTATCAGCCGCGGAACGGGATTTACAGCAGTCCCTGATGGTCCCAGGTCATAGGTCTTGGCCCCAAGCCAAGCTCTGTGCTGTTTGGACGTTGTCATCCTAAGTTCACGTGGCCTGACTTCTGACCTGTTTCTGACCTCACCGCAGGTACAGTCTTTTTCTGCCTCTGCATGAACTCTGGAAACAGTACATCAGGGACCTGTGCAACGGTCTCAAGCCAGACACGTGAGTTGCGCTGCTGAAGCTTTGCCCTGGCGGCAGCTCCCAGGTGCTGGGCCGCTGTAAAGGCAGCTTTGGGAGCAGCTCTCTGCTCGCCTGGCTGCAGAGGGTTGCGGGCCCGGCTGCGTCTTTCAGAACCCGTTACCGTGGTGTGAATTAAGGGCTCTGTTTACCTCGTAGGCAGCCACAGATGATTCAAGCCAAGCTGTTAAAGGCAGATCTTCACGGAGCTGTAATTTCAGGTGATTTGCCTAAGAGCACACGGTCATCCAGATGCTCAGACTGTCACCCAAGGGCAGCACGGCGCTCGTGTTACGGTATCGGACATGTTCCTTGCCGTGTCCCCGGATCACAGCACTGAGGGTGACGGTGATTTCTGGCTGTCTTAGCCAGTTCTGGCCCTGGCTGGATACACTCCAGATGGTTCCTTTTTGTCACAGGGACCCTGCTGGTATCCCAAAGGCACGGTGGCTGCTGGCACTCACCCCCGTGCTCTGATCCTGAACACAGACTCCTTGTCACCCAGCCCCGCGGTTTCATATGTCGGCTGTGAACCGAGGGCTCCCAGGTTGGCATCCCCAACGTGGGCCTTCCCTGAACTCCGGGCGTCCACTTGACGTAGCCACCTGGATGTCCAACAGGCGTCTCGAACTTTGCATGTCCGGAGCAGAACTCTCGATCTCGCCCCAAAGCAACCTCCACCCCGGTCTTCTCCGTCATTTAACGGCACCACTGTTTACCTGGTTGTTCAGGCCAAAAACCTAGGAAGTGTCTGTGTTTTCTCTTTCCGAATCCTCACCTCTAATCCTTCAGCACGTCCTCCTACCGAGACCTAAACCATTGTCATCTCCCGTGTCTACAAGCCACCCAACCCTCTCCCCGCTGACACGCTATTCCTCCCCACAACCAGGTGGCCAGAGTGAAGGTTTTATAACAGAAATCAGATCAGTCCCTCCTTTGGTTTAAACCGTCAACAGCTTCCCACCATGTTAGAGTAGAATTCTGCCTCCTTACTGCGGCCAAAAGACCTCTCCGGCTTCCCTGGGCGGCAGGTCTAGCCTCGCTGGCCTTGCTCTCTGCCCCTCATATATCAGGCCTGGCCCTGCCTCGGGGCCTTTGCACTTGCTCCTTC
>CAUYSK010026327.1:0-68030 GCA_963575035.1 Avahi laniger
ATGTGGTCAGGAGTGAAGCAGGAATAGCCTTGAAGTTTATGACAGTTCCAGCTGTAAGTTGTCTGCTGGGCTGGCATTTTTCGATCAGTTTCTTAGCCTCAGGCCCCATGCCAAGCTCTGTCTTGCACAAGTTCCAGGCACTGACCTGCAGGCCTTGAGATCCGTCCCCGAATTGCAGTCGCCCCTGAGCGGTGGAATGTCCCCCTTGTTGCTAAGCAGCTTCTGGTCTGTGAACTAACATGCCCACAGATTTCTTCAAGGCAAAGCCCTACAAAACTCCTGGAACCTTACATGTCTTTTAGCTCTATTTCCCAACATTCTACCAAATTATTTAAAACAATGATTTTATTACTTATTAAACATAGAAAAATTGCTTTAAGGTAACAGGTCTTAAAGAAAAAGAGCAAGTATATTTAAAGTCCCCTTTCTCCTACTATTTCCCCTCATTAGTTTTAAAAATAAGTCATTTATTAATTGAGGAAGCAGATGAAACATTTAAACTTTAATCCTAAAGTTAAGTCTTCGTGGTGTTACCTTAAATGGCTTCACTCAGATTGCCTTACATGGCTTTTTCAGGTTTAGTGTCTGGGCTGAAACAGCTGCTGATCTCTGCCCTGCTCAGGATTCCATCATCATGAAATCGAGCTGAAGGAGCCTGACGATTTTTACCTTAGATTACCCCAAGGGCACAGAGGGCCCCAGATTAGACAACACTCCCTGGATTTGTGTACTAAAACCTAATACTCAGCAGCGCCGAGCTATATAATGGGGGTGTGTAAAAGGACATAACTAACGATTTCAGGCAGGAAAGACTTTTATCTGTGTAGTTGAACATAACTTGACACAACTGCTTCAGGGAGAGTTACATAAAAGGTTTGTCTTAATTGTTCAATGTGATAAGTACTCCCATTTTTCTTAGCTACATGTTTTTTCATTTAGTACACACAACTTTGCAAGTGTCAATTTGTATGAAAAAAGCAGGGGCCCCTGAATTTTAAAAATATGAAAACCTGGTAGGGTGGACAGCGGTGGCTTTGATGAGGATTAAATGACAGAAAAAAACACTAAGTGCCCCAAAGAGAATTTTACCACTTGCAGGAGTTGTCTGGAGCTCTGTGTTTATCCTAACTGTCTAAGGCAGTGGTTCTCATGTTTGGTTGCTGATCACAATCACCTGGATGTTTTGAAACATACCTATTCCCTTTGCTAAACTCAAATGTTCTTATTTCCTTGGTTAAGGTTAGGGTCCTGCAAATTAGTGTCTTTTTTAAGCTCTCTGATGATTCAAATATGCAGGCTGTTTGAGAACCACTGCTCTAGTAGATCATGCATTTTTAGCAGCATCAGGAACACCTGGAATGCTATTGAACTTGAAGATTACTGGACCTATCCAAAGTTCCAGAATGAGATCTCTGTTAAGCAAGGAATACGTACGTTTTTAAAGCTGTCAGGTGCACGTTCAAGTTTGAGACACACTAGCTTGAGTATGCAAGGCACAGGGAAGGTTCTAGCAGACACTGTGGCTAAGACAGAGTCCTTTCATACCCAGTCATCCTAGCACCATGAGAAGCTTTGGAAATAATGGATGAGCATGTGGCTATGAACTAAAAGAGCTCCAAACTTGGAGTTCAAAGAGCGACATAATAGGGACTTGCATAGGGAATAGATAAAAAAAAGAGCATTCATGTAGTTTCGAAGAGCATCAGTTGAAGCATGGTATATGAGGAATTCCCATGATGCAGGATACTAATGAGCTGATGTGATTTTGTAGTTCTTTCTACACCTACCATTTGGAAACAGGATTGACCCCTTAAACACTTTAAACTTTGCAAGTGCTGACAGTTCTTGGGCAAAGTTGCCCCGAGGATATTCATAAGGAAGGATTGATAAAGAGAAAGGTATTAGACTTTTTTACTAATCAGGATACACAAGAGCCTTGAGAATAATTAATTTGGAAAATAAGAGATTTGAACATATTAGAATCTTAAGCTGTGAAGAGGGTTGTACTGTTTATAACTAAAATAACATTAAAAGTTATAAAACTAAATTTGGATTCTTTTAAATAAGACTATTTTTACCTACTCACCCAATTTAGTTTCCTGAACCAGAGACTTGAATATAAATCTTTTGAGAAATTAAGTGAAATTGCCTTAGGTTCCCCCTTAAGGGTCTTTCTTACAAATTTTATTTCAGAATTGTTCCAACTATCATCCCCTTAAGTGACACCAAAAAACAAAATAAAATAACACTACAATCAACATAATTCTAGAAACAAGTTAATTTATATTGTGCAGATCTACACTATTCACATAAACCATAACCCCTTTTGCCCATATACATGCACTTCATAAAATCTTAAGTGGTTTAGCTAGTTGAAAAGAAAACAAAGGTGTAAAATTCCCCTAACTATTCTCAGAACCCAAAGCAGCACTCCACTCCCCTTATCTGAGATTTTTAGACAGTGTACTTTTGGGAAGAATTACTCATACAATGTTATCCAAACAAGTAGCAACAGCACCATTTGTACAATATATTGAAAATTTATCATACATCTCAACTTGTTTGCATTCTGACTTGGAGGAAACACAACAATTCAAACACAAAAATGCAATCTTGAAATGAACTTCCTGCTATTAGGGTGAGGAAAATATAAATGTTTGGAAAGGAAACCATCTGGTCTCTCAACTTTATAAATCTTAAAAGTCATTTCTAAGACATTGAAAACAGGGTGGTTTTAACTGTAGAAAAGATGGATCACACTAAGCATAGTTTCATAGCACACCAGAAAGCTATATATACCCAGATGATTGTATCTGTATTTACAAGTGAAGCATGTATGTCTTGTATCTAATGATCACACACGTTCTCCTTTGAGCTGAGCCCACGTTAGCAAGATGTTCCCAAAATCATGTTGCCCTAAGGATAATTCACTGTGAAGCCTATTTAGTGAGATCAGCAAAAATCAAAATAATTATTTTAAAGTAAAATTTCGTATTTAGCTCTATGTTGATTATATCCATTTATTTCATTTATAATTTTATTTTATTTAAGGCACAACAATTTTTATTTAAGTGACATAGGACAGGCTGCTCACAGCAGGCTGAAAGCCTGGGAGAAGTTGATATGACTAACTTACGGGTTACGTATGAATCAAGTTAAGCAACTTGACCTGTCAATATTGAGAAAATGCTGTAAAGATAAATAAGAAAGACAATTTCTTCAACAAATAAATACTACGAAACGGGAGCTAGAACTGTTGTTAGATTAAAAGTGACCTAAGAAATACACTGATAGAATGCAACGTGCAGAACTTTTTGAACCCTAATTTGAATGAACTAATTGTACATAGACATTTTGGAGAAAACAGAGGAAAATTAAAAATGGTCAGAATATTAGACAATATGAAAGAATTATTATTAATTTTGTTTGGTGCAATAATGATACTTGTTATATTAAAAATAATCAAATATTTATGTATGATATATATTTTATCTGAGAGATGCTTTAAAATACTCCAGGAAAATTCTTTCTTAGTGTGTGGTGAGTGGCAGATGAACAAGAATAGCAACACAGTAAAACTGTTGAAGCTGAGTCAGTGATGACTACGTTACTACTACTCATTATATTAGTCTCTCTGCTTTTGTGTGTCTTTGAAACTCCCTATAAATTTAAATAAAAAAGATTAATAAGTAGAATTAGTAGGATCAATTCTATTAATAGAATGTTTTAATGTAGTTGAGTTTTAAGCTGGAATGTCTTAATGTTAGTTTGTTTTAAAGAGACAAACAATAAAGGTTTATGTAATGAAAGAGAATAGATAACACTGGTTGAGCTAAAAGGACATGGATATATGTGTTATGTATATATGGGTATATATATGGAAGACTATGGATGCAGCTCTGAGGCCAATCTAATGGAATTCTGAATGTAACTGCTCATCTTCATTTCCTTAAGAGGGATGAAACTCCCTTATTATTCAGGTTGCCCAGAAAGGGGGAGTTCTATTGGTTAGTGGATTATCCTTCAGCATGTAAGGTTGTGTTCTCATTTTGTTTGAATAATCAGAGTGAAATAAATTGCTGGATCTAAAATGTACACACAGAAGTTCATTACAGGAAACAGAATAGAATCAATGCCTTAGTGCAGTGAAAGCTGTTGGATTATATGTAGCAAAGAGTTCAAGGAGATTTGAGACCTTATTTATTAAATTGAGCAATATTAACATGGTTTATCCCACTGCACTAGTGTCTAGGTAGCATTAGAGATAGAATACGTTCATCTGATTGAGTGATTAGGTGAGTGATTTTTCCTATAATTTTATGAAAAAATGGCAATAGTGAGACTGAATCATGTAGAAAGGAAAAAGAAAAAGAATAATATGCGTCGGAGCTAGTTACCAAGAGACCTAATTGTGCTTAGAAATAAGACCAGACCTATAAATAATGCAAGAGAGCTCCAGTTGTTTACTAGGTGGATATAATGATCCTGGAAGAAATTTTCACTGACAAGTTTGCCAAATTACACATCCTAATTATGATTTGAGAATGTAACCCTGGCACAATGAAAAGAAATGCACTTTTCTTTTTTACTGCTCCTAAATAGTCACCAATGATCCCCCGTCTCACTGATGCTCACAGTATATGCAGAAATCCTACTATGAGAACTTACTAGGAAATAATAATCAGTTCCCAGTGGAGGAGCTCCAACTGAAGTCAGTAAAATCCGGGTTGGGACCTGGGAAGGGTTAACTGCATTTTAACACATGGAGAATCCATGAACCCTCACAGACACAGCATGGTGCCAAGGTTATTTCATGAGCTGCTACTTAAAACATAGCAAATGTTAATAAGCATTTTATGACAGGACTCTCAAAAAGATAGAAAACAAAATCAAAACCCCAAATCAACTCGGATACCAATATTTATAGGGAATTGGAGAAAAATATTTTAAAATAGAAATAATTTACAAGTTTTAAATAATGGATTATATATATGAAGATTACAAAATTTGGGTAGTAACTAATAAATACATCAGTGAAAAGAAGTTTGTAAAAATTATGTCTAAATAAAATTTATTTAAAGTAAGCTCCTTCTTGCTTTTCTATCTAGTACTTTTTCCACTTCTATTCTTTCTTTTTCATCACAGAACTCTTTCTCTTTCCCTCTCTGAAAATTAATAGATTTATGTGTGTTGTTGAGATAAATTGGCCCAGATATTATGGGGTAACCTCAATAATGTCTCTAAAATGTAATCTTTTAAAAAAGAAGAAGGACAACAACAAAGTGTGCCAGAGTTTTAAGCAACATAGATTAAATCACTTAATTTAAGCATATTTGCTCACAAAAACATTACAGCATAAAATGTAGTGAAATAATTATATTTCACATTCCCCAAATCATTTAGATTGAATTTTGGTAGAAGGAGAATTAGAATTTTCTTTTTTGATTTTTAGACTTATTTTTATAATCTTTCTAATCAATAAGTGATGCACAGTGACGACTCCCAGGGCCAAGTGGGCTCCTCTCATGTGAGGCATATTATTGAAAGTATTTTTCTTTTTTGTGGTCTAGATTTGAGAATGCATCCAAATTATGTCAGATCTTAGTGACAGGTCGACATTACAAAGGATGTTCCTTGGCAGGCAAGAGTGAAGAAGGGCTGCGGGATTAGGAGAGACAGGGTTGATCTTGGGGATTATAACCCAGCTAACCTACAAAAAGCATAACTGGCAGAACACAGCATGAAGATCAACATGGAGATAGAGCAAGAGCAAATTTAAAGTCATTTATATGAAATCTCTGCATCAAATCTCTGCAACTCACAACTAATGGACGTGGTGAGCATTGTAAAGGGTAAGAGGCATGACTCAGATCATGGTTTGGGTGTGGCAAAGTCATAACATATAACCAAAATGTTTGTACCCCCCATAATATCCTGAAATTAATAAATAAAAAAATAAAAAAAAACAGATCTCTGCAACTTTTGTATCATATTCTTGGTATAAAGGTGTCACAGAGTAATGAACACTGGGATGACATATATACATTTACTTGGCACTGATGACATTGCTTCATAGGACACCTACACAGGAAAAAAAGGATCACACAAGATCAGGCACATTTGGGGTAGTAAAGAACTCAAACAAATCAGCAAGAAAAAAACAAACCACCCCATTAAAAAGCGGGCAAAAGCTTTTCAAAAGAAGATAGACTAACAGCCAATAAACATTTGAAAAAATGTTCAACATCACTAATCATCAGCAAAATGCAAATTAAAACCACAATGAAATATCACCTTACCGCTGTTAGAATGGCTTTTATTAAAAGGCCCGAAAACAATAGATGCTGGTGTGGATGCAGAGAAAAAGGAATACTTATACACTGTTGATGGGACTGAAATTATTACAACCTCTATGGAAAACAGTATGGAGATTCCTCAAAAAACTGAAAGTAGATCTACCATTCAATCCAGCAATCCCACTGCTGGGTATTTACTGAAAGGAAAAGATGTCATTTTATCGAAAAGACACCTGTACTCGAATGTTTATTGCAACACAATTCACAATTGCAAAGATGTGGAATCAACCCATGTGCCCATCAATTCATGAGTGGATTAACAAAATATGGTATATGTATACCATGGAATACTACTCAGCCATAATAAAAGGATGAATTAATGTCTTTTGTATCAATTTGGATGGAACTGGAGACCATTATCCTAAAGAATAGAAAAAGAAACATCACATGTACTCACTATTAAATTAGAACTAACTGATGGACACATGTGCACAGAGGGAAGTAAAACTCAGTGGAAATCAAGCAGGTGGGAGGGAGGAAAAGGGGATGGATGAAAACCTACCTAACGGGTACAATGAACACCGTCTGGGTGATGGGCACACTTATTGCCCTGACTCAAGCATTATAGAAGCCATCCATGTAACCAAAAACATTTGTACCGCTGTAATATTTTGAAATTAAAAAATATGCAAATCATCCAAAACTGTCATTATTATGAGCCATATATTTGGCTCAAATGTAATGAGCAAATGTAATGGTAACTCTATCTATAGCTATTATGGCTGGGTCAATGATATAGTCACTGACCAAGCAATAATTCAGTCTTCTAAATTCAGTCTTCTATTTAGCTTCTGAACTACAGAAATGTGAACAAGGAGGAAAAGACAGTAGAAGTTACAGTTCTATTAAAATTGTATTTATTAGTGACTTGAATAGTATGAAGCAAATATAAGCTGTCCATTCACTGAAAAGTTAAATAGAATGTGGACATATTTCACGTTATTTGCATTTCTCTTTATTAACAATGTTATAGGAAAGACGCCAATTTCAAAGGCCCTTAAAAATTTCCATATGAGATTTAAGAATGACTCAAATTTTAAAGTCGCCAAATCCTGTCAATTCCTCCTTTAAAAGCTCTTTCTCTTATCTCTTTTTAGTTCTTATGCCTTTGGATAAAATTTCCTGAAATATACCATTTTCAATACCCGAAGCCTTGCTAAAATTTTTCACTACTTCTCATTTTCTATTTTCAAAAATCCACCCTTGCCCCTTGCCTCTAACTCACTTACAGGAATCCCAGGCAAACTGGTCAACGTGCTGTCCCCATACACAAAGATTTTACTTTTTGCCTTTCCTCATAAGCCATCCTAAATTTAAATATCATTTCTCTTTCACTATGCCCTGTCAGTGTATTCCTCTTTTTTTTCCAATTCTTTAGTGGTTATTGTGTATATACACAACTAATGTATTATTAATATGCCCTGAAATCCAAACCATGTACACTTATAGTATATTTCCTACCACCATAAATTAACTGAAACTATTTGTTATACATTTTTTAATTTGTCAGCAGGCTGGGCCTAGTACCATGACAGCAACATGAAACATGTAGCATGCATTCAATAAAGATTTGTTTTATGAAAGGATGAATTATATTCAATGATATTCAGTAAGTTTGAATGGGCTTTGAGGGACTAGAGTTATCCTGTTTTCACAGCTTTCTGGAAAAGCTTAATTAATATTAACAAACTTAAATGGCTTTGTACACTAAGAAATTTTATTTAAAAATACTGATTCATCACTATTTGTATATACTGAGTTGTAACTCCCTAAAATTCCCTAATCCTGATGTGATGGTGGTATTTTAAAATGTAGCCTTCAGGAAGTATTAAATAATTAGGTTTGGATGAAGTCCTGAGGGTGAGCTCTCATGATGGGATTAATGACCTTATGAGACCAGAGAGCTTTTCTCTCTCTCTTCCTTTCTCTCTCTCTCTCTTTCTCTCTCTCCTTCTCTTGTGTTTTCTCTCTCTGCCATGTAAGGGCATAACGAGAAGATGGTTGACTGCAAGCTAGGAAGCAGGGAAGCGGTATTTATTCAGGAGCCAAATTGGCTGGCACCTTGAACTTGGACTTCACAGCTTTCAGAACTGTGAGAAATAAATTTCTATTGTTCAGGCCACTTAGTCTATGGTATTTTGTTATAGCAGCCTGAGAAAACTAATACAACTATTAACACAAAATTTTAAGTATTTATTTTCTAAAGCCTTTCTAATGTTTCTAAAGAAACATTTGATTAACTTAAAGAAAATATTTTACATGTAGCAGAGTAATTTGATTTAGAGAATATTGGGCAAAACATATTGGTGATTCTGAGAATCATTGACATAAGATTTTGCTTCACCATTATTTCACTTTTCCTTTCAAAGGTATTAATAAAAGACTTGGGTCATATTTATTTTTTTTTAAATAATTTACTTATTTTTTCTAAGACAAAGTCTGACTCTGTTGCCCGGCTAGAGTGCTGCGGCATAGCCTAGCTCACAGCAACCTCAAACTCATGGGCTCAAGTGATCCTCCTGCTTCAGTCTCTCAAGCAGCTGGGACTACAGATGTGCACCACCACGTCCGGCTAATTTTTTATATTTTTAGTAGAGATGGGGTCTCACTCTTGCTCAGACTTGTCTCAAACTCCTAAACTCAAGTGATCCTCCCACTTTAGCCTCTCAGAGTGCTGGGATTACAGGCGTGAGCCAACGCGCCCGGCCAAGACTTGGGTCATAAATACATAAATCCTATGTGCTTCTCAAACTTCCAGAAGTATATAAATTTTCTTTTAAACTACTTTGTGTTCTAATGTAATAGATCAGAAAAAATTTTCATATAGTTTTGACATATGTAAAAATAGACTTTGTCAAGAATGCGTTTACTTGATTAGAATAGAATCTACCTATATTCTTACTTTTGTGTTATTGGGATTTTCTGATCCTACTGGGTAATAACTATTCATTATCATTAGAAGTTGTGACTACATCACTGATTACATGGCTTTTCAGTTTAGATCAGGGGTCAACACATTTTTTTCTGTAAAGGGCTAGATAGTGAATATTTTTGGCTTTGGGGGCCATATGGTCTTTGTGACAACTGCTCAACTTTGCCTTGTCATGAAAGTAGCCATAGGCAATACGTAAAGAAATGGCTGTGGCTGCGTTCCAATAAGACTTTAATTATAAAAAAATCAAATAAAAAGAAAAACCAAAACCAAAACCAAGCTGTGGGCTGGATTTGGCTCACAGGCCACAATTTGTTGACTCCTGATATTGACGGGTATTTTGCTAAAAGACATGCAATAAATATTCCTAGCTTTAGAATCATAGAGTGGTAAAGTTAGCTATCTTGTATTTTAGTTCACATATTATGCAAGTGAGTATACAAGTAAGAACATAATAATTTAAAGCTAATAACATTTAAATTAAATTCTTTAAATTAAAAAATATTTGAAGAGTCTACAAATTCAAATGTTTATAGAGAAAAAAGGAACTCTATTAATGGTAAAATATAATCATATTTACTCTCATATACAATATAGGGTATATCATTAGAGACCTTAGCTGTTCCTACGGCTTCAGCAAATCACTTTATGGATATGTTACCCAAATTTCCATCTGCCATCCTAAGCTATCTCTACAGCTACTTTTCTACATTTCAAATATATTTTTGGATATTTTCAATTGGATAACCCTGCCATGGCCTCAAATACAAAATATATAATATAGACTTTCCAAAATTAGCTCTACTTTTAGGTCTAAGGATTTTCATCAATAAAACTATTCTTAAGCTAAAAATGTCAGAATTAAGGAATAATACAATCATCTTTGACAATTTTATTTATATTATTCCTTCTATTATCTGCCACTAAGTCCTAGAAATATTTTCCTTCATAATATGTACAAAATTCATTTATTTTTGCCTATGAACATAGTACTATTGTGCTTTCTATTATTTCAACCTTGCATTTCGACAGCAGTGTACTAGCTGGCATCCAGGCCCATGTGTCTTATCTTTCTAATTTATTCTGTACATGCTGACAGATAAAACACTGCTTTCATCAGGTCCTTGCTCACATCACTTATCGAACAAGTTCTAAAACACTGATCCTGACATTTATAGCCCTCCACAAAATCACCCCAGGCTCCAGCTCAAATCTTCAGAGTTTCAATCTACCCACTTTTCTGTGAACACATTTAATGTTTTTGTTTTTCTTACCTCAAACACTTAGCTAATCTAGTTGATCTTATTTTGTCTTCTTTTCTTCTTTCTACTTCTTCTAATATTATGAGACAAGTCAAGTCCCAGCTCTGTAGCATCAAATGTTTGGTTTTCAATTGACCATTTTCAGTCTTTAACTCCTACATGTTGGGTGACATTACCAGTGATCTCATTCCCCTAACAAATATAAGCTCCCTGCTCTGAGTGTCTTCATCCTTTCCTAACACTCATGTTTTTTTCTATGCAATCTTCTGAATGCAATCCCAGTTGAAAGAGCAAGTGGAATTAGAAAGTCTGATGTAATGGAGAGGATAGGGAGTACCTTCTTTATAGTCTTTGCTGATTCATTTAATGCTTACTACACAGTTATTTTAATCATTAAAAAAGCACAAGTTTCATTTTTTTGTTTTTGTTTTTTTTCTTTTTTAAATCTCTGATCACCTAGGGACAAAGACAAAAATAGCAAGAATTTGGCAGGTTAATAATGCAGAGTTCTGAAAACAGCCATGACTGTCAAAGAAAAAAAAAATTTGTCTTCTTGCCATTAGCAAAAAGTGATACTTCTATATTCTTAATTCTACCCATTTCATTTTCTGTAGAAATAAAGGCTCTAATAAAAAAAATTGTTCATCTACTGAGGCAAGAAAGAAAAGATTGTTTTCATATTTGAGTTAAAGGGGTTTTTATGAGTATATTTATGCAAAAATCCACTTGTTATTATGCAACTTTCTCTTCCAAGATATCCTAAAAATGGACAAGACTGCTTAGATACAGTAAGCATCAGACAAGTCTGTCAAGATTAGAAAGCATTATCTAAGTGTAGGTAAAGAAAGAGGCACCAGTAATCAGAAACCAAGGAAGGAGCACTCCAGGAGAAAGCAGCACTGAGGAAGCCAAAGACCCTTTTTCACAAAGGACGTGGGTGACAGTATTAGATACTACAAAGCAGTCGCCCAGGATGAGGAGTGAACACAGGTTTTCAGATTTGGAAATGAAAAGGTCATTGTTAATCACAGAAAGAATAGTTTCTGCACAGAGCATATGTCAAAAAACAAAAGGCCCATGTTACTATTGCTGCTTTCATGCCTTCTATGATATGTACATATGTGTACATTCACTGGGGCTATGAATGAACAGGAAGAGGGAAGGAATTAACATTTAATGAAGACAATATGCACCAAGTGCTGGCTATGTAAGGCTTTTGTGTTCTCAGCCTTAAAGGGAGGAAATGGATCACTCAAAGTTGTGCAAATTATGAGTAATAGAGTTTGGAACTGAAAATGTTTTCATATTTGTGCTGCTTCTACCGTATCTTATATTTTCTCCAGTGGTGTTTTATAAAAATATGTCTTTTATCTGTTTTACCTAATTTTATTTCACATTTTGCTCTCTATATTTTTTTTGAGCATAGATTATAGATATGAAAATTGGAATAATTGTTGAAGATCATTTGGTCCAAACCTCTTTTTTTTTTGTCTAAATAAACTGAGACCCAGAAAAGTGAAGGGATGAGTAAGACTCAGACTGTATTAGTGAAAGAACTGGGACTAAAACTTAGGTTTCCTGATTCCCAAACTCATGCTCATTTTCATTACAAACTCTATATAGGAACCAAAAGGTACACAAATGTGTGCTTCATTCAAGAAAGAATTAGCAGGGCATGAAAAGAAGATCTCGAATCACTCTATTTCTCTGAGAATGATTTGAAATGGGGAGAATGACTTTCAAGTCTATATACCTACATCCCTATAACTGTAAAGGGAGTCAGAGTTATTTTTTTTTACTCAAAGTTGATGGTGGGAGAAATAGAATGAGAATTATGCAAATAAAATAAACCCTAAAAATCACTAAGTAGTTATTATTATTATTTGTAAATGAAATTTTATGTTTCACATTAAGACTTCTAAAATAAAGATTATAAAATTAGATGATTTTTGAAATAAAAGAACAAGCACTTTTTCTCAAAACGCAAAAGCAATTTTTTCACTATAAGGAGAATGGGGTCCCACATCAAATCAAAAAAACTGGATTTCTGCTCCATATGTTCGAACTTTTATCATCATGAAATATATAACTACAAATAGGGAAGCAAAATATACCTTTATGAATTAAAGAAAAGTGGTTGCATATTCAATTACATATTAAGCTATATTTTAAGTATAGAGCTAGAACTGTATGCTAAAAATAAATATGAGTAAAAATAATCATGTACTGCTTTAAAAACTGAACTTAGTAAACATATAAACAACATATTCCAAAGCTTGGGATTTATGTATTCCCTGTAATATCTAGCAAATAATTATGGCAAGCTTGAAACATCCCCATCATCCATTTCTGCAAGATTTCATGTTATTTAGTGGTGCCAACAGATTGCAGTTCACATATTACTGATTTTGAGTAAATAAATCTGCTGTTTAAAAATCAGAACTGAATATGAACAGAATTGCGGATAGCCATGACAGTATTTGGAATATTACTGACAAATTCTGGGAAAGTTAACCAATTATATCACATTATATGCATGCATGTAGACAAGTAGGTACAAATCTAATTGCTTGTTAAGGTGGTAGGAAAAAGTATTACAGAATTAAAAAGGAACAAAAAGGCCAGGGATGGTGACTCAAGCCTGTAATCTTAGCACTTTGGAAGGCTGAGGTGGGAGGATCATTTGAGGCCAGGAGTTTGAGACCAGCCTGAGAAAAAGAAAGATCTCATCTCTACAAAAAAATAGAAAAATGAGCAGGGCATGGTGATGCACACCTGTAGACCCAGCTAGTTGGGAAGCTGAGGCTTGAGTCAGGAGTTTGAGGTTGCAGTGAATTATGATGAAGCCACTGCATTCTAGGACAACAGAGCAAGACCCTGTCTCAGAAACAAAATAAAACCAAAACATAAATAAATAAATAAATAGGAACAAAAAAACAAGCTTTAGTGTACCATCTATGTCATAACTGAAAGCTTGGTCTGATTTTCTTCCATATATGACTGAGAGGAAAATTCAGGAGTTATAATCTAATGCCAAAGAACAACAGACACAATTTAAAAAGATAAGTTGATAAGTTTCCATGTTACAGTGTTTTGTAGAATTGGTCATAGCAGATTCGCATCCACTCTGCTCTGTTTGCGAAGCATGGCATCAAAGTGACAAACACATCAAGATACTGGTTAAACCTAGCGATGCTGGAGAAATGAACTGTGCAATGGGGCCTCCCACCTCTTGCCTGTCGTCCAGGCCCACAGCCTTCCTGTGCTCCAGGGCTGTCCTGTTGCACGCTCCAAGGAACTAATTGGCATCTGCGCCATTTGTGAGTCTTCCACCTATAAGAAAAGAACAGAAGCCCAACAGAGAGGAAGTGAAAATGTCAGGCAAATCACAGAGATATAGCAGCATGAAAACATGACTTTGATCACTGCAAATGGGAATTTATTTAACAATGCTCAGTCCTATCTAAATTTAATTTAGAGCTCCATCAAGGTATTATAAGAAGCAGCATTAAATGTAAAAGTACTTTCTTTGGCAGTGAAAACAAAAGTACAACATTGTCAAGTTCTATGAGGCTCAACAGAGAACATTTAACCTTTTAAATAACTGGGACTGTTCAGAGATGCACCAGATGGTACCAAAAGTGATGCATTCCATTTAAATAAGGTATATTTATTTTTATTCAAGTTTTGAAGCCGTATTCAAGTTAGGATTCTTTGTACAGTGCTCTTTTGGTTAGCACTGTAGGAACAACTCAGCAATTGCAACTATAATACATTTTATAAAAACAAATTTCAAAAACAAAGAAGTTTGGGCTAATAGTTGTCAATATTCATGGTGTAAACAAACAATTATACTATTTGTCATTTCAGAATTAAAGACTGATGTATTAAGATGGCAAATTTGCCATCCATTTCATCTTAAATTATCATTTTGTGATTATACTTTCTGTTCATTGATGCTATAATATTTCATTTGCTGTCAGGACTGCAATTATATACTATATCAAATTTTAGTTAGTTACTTTCTCTCTTAATGGTAAGGAGACCAAATTTCTCTAATGAATTATCAAGATGATCTATACCTTCAATAACTATAATTTTCTTTGTGGTGATCACAAATGAACAGAACAGATATCTTGCTAGCATCACTGAGCTTAGAGATGTCATTTCCTGAGCCAGAATATAAACATTTATGAGAAGAAACAGGTGCTCTTTGGAGCCAGGGGAAAATGCTTAGGCTATTCTCCTAAGTGAAAAAGAATTGCTTCCTAAAGCATATGTGTTTCATAATTATTGATCACTTTCTGCATTTCTTATAGTTTATATCAACATAAGACATTTTCCCAAACTCCTGGAGCTAATACTATAGGAAATTTACATAGGTAATTGTCTCCTTGGAGACAATTTCAGCAACAAAGCAGCTCTGCTGAAGAGACAACAAACGGCAGATACAGCTACAAATATTCCCAATTCCACTGAGCTCCTGGAAGGAACACTGTTGACTTCGTTTCCTCATCCTTTGAAAGAACATGGAGTTGAAGCATTTGCTGAACACACTGCTCACGAGGCTTCTCCTCTAACCCTATTACCTGTAACTGTGGCACACTTGAGGGGCCTCACAGGCTTTCTCTTCATAGAGGGGATCCGTGCAGTCGCGGCCCCCGTTGGCCGGCATTTGAATGATGACCCGATGCCGAGACTGCTTCCTGACTCCGGAGTCCCCTGCAACGAGGCGGGTTTTTAACCTCTGTACTTTGCACTGATAAAAGAATTTCCAAATACCAGTCTGTGTGAAGAAATTACATTGCTGCCAGTGACACATGCTTTGCCATCCTTGAGTGAGAGATTTCATCTAGTCTAATCATTCACCAAATTCTCCCAAAGACCACTTATATCGAAAACCCAATCAATACATACTTGAAAATGTGAAGAATGGAGAAAAGTTCCACAGTCAACTAGCCTTCCTAATGTGCAGTTACAAAGTAATTGCTCTTTTGTATATTTCTTTCCCCTTGAGAAATATGACAGATCTAATTAATTTATTTTCGTCTACCTTAAATTTATTTTCATGCTATTTCTCCTAGCCCTGTTTACCACATGGGACTCATACACATGTAATGAATCTTCTTTTGGAGAATATATCCAATGCTGTAATGTGAAATTTTATTTCTTTGTTATTCACTTAATTTGAAATGCATAACTTCTAAGTTATTCCAGTCATTTATTATTCATGTTAAACAGTCTAGGATCTTTAATTCAGGTCACATTCTAAACATCAGGGCTCTAAGCAGTGAAATGAAAGTGGTTTCTTACAGGCAGACTTTTTAGAGAAGCAGTGAAAATACCAATAATCTTTGCAAGTAAATAACTCCACATTATGTTAAAAAATGGAAAAAAAATTAACATTTACCTTCAATGAAGATATCAATTTGACAGTATTACTGAAACAAGGATGTTCAAAATTTTTTAGTATATTAAAGGGAGATAATGTGTGAAACTTGATAACTCCAATAAAATATACTTTAACTTACAAACATCCTTACTTTAAGGATGAATGGCTGCATGGCACAGGGTTCACTTACGAAAGAATTCTCCAAAGAATTACACTAATGGCGTTTCTCTGATGCATTCACATTATTTTGCAAGATCCTTAAATATCTGATACACAGACTACAGGAACAGCAAAATTTTAAAGGGTTAGCAGCCCCTAACAATTAAAGTTTAATCAGAAATGACATGAAATCTTTTCAAAGATACTGCAGTAGTGGAAAAAAATATGATTTGACAATTAGAACGTTTCCACAAAGAAACATCCTTTCTCGTGAAGTCAGGGCATCTCTCAATGTGGTGTGGGCAACTGACTCCCAGCCATGTTTAGACAGGATTCCTGTATTAGATGGGAGAATGGATCAGATTAGTGATTCCTAAATGTCAGACTTCATAGAAGAATCTCTTTTACAACAACAGAAGTCTGGGCCTATACCTAGTATGACTAAATCAGAATCTTTGGGAGTTGGGTTTTGGAATCTGACTTTTAAAAAAGCTTGCCAGTAACTGGGATGAAGAGCCAGGTTTGAGATCTACTGGAATACTTGAGCTTGTATGTCCCATTGTAATTTACAATTCTGGATTCACATGTAACTTGATAGGATTATTTCCATCACCTGTACTATTAATGCTTGCATAACTATTTTAATGAATAACTGGAATACTACAGGTAATGGAGTAGGGAATTGGGGGCCGAAAGTATTGGGCAGCAGAGAATTAAAGTATTTGAAAATATCGTCATAGAATTTTTACTGTAACAATAGTAGCTTGAATGCCAGCTAAAACTTTTACATATCAAATATGATTAATCTAGGTAAGATCTAAGAATTGTCAATAGGACTATTAATAAATTGTTAATACAGTCTCCACTCATTATATTGTCCAAATGGCCCCGATTTTAAGGTCCAGGTGATAAATTCCTCTAATAATTTAGAGCCAGGAAAAATTTTGTTTCCCTTGACAATCTGTTAAGAATCCATTATGCTTCTATTTTTTGCTTTGGTCACCAGAATCTCAGAGCTAATTTTCTTTTCAATTGCAGGAGCTTACCTTAACTGATTTTCTAGTATAATTTTTTTATTCTTCTCTTCACCACCTCCTCCCTTCACTACTGGGATCTATCCTTCTTTTGCAATTTCTATTATTTTTTTATGTTTATGATCCGTCTTTAATCTTTTTTAAAAAAAGCATAAAAACTAAATGACCATTCTCATAATTTGTTTAGTATTGGGGGAAGGAGAGAGGTTTTTGTTTGTCTGTTTTTAACAGGGAGAAAAAGAAAATAGGTCTTTGTTCCCCAGGTGGTCAAAATTCTTAGAGACAATTATTCTCCAGCCTGCAGTTAGAAAATAAATACAGATAGAGACCAAGGGATCTGGGGACTGGGGCGGGTGTTGGGGGTGGGGAATGAGTCCAGCATCTGTGGCACTTAATAGACTGAAGCTCCTAGTCATTAACTATCTAGATGTCACCTGGTAGATAGCCAGGGCTGTTCCACTTTGGGAAGCAAACGTTAATGCTTCAATTCTATTTTGTTTATTGATTTGAAAGAAAGAATGTCACTTAAAGTACAACTCTGAACCATTCTTCTAGTGCCTTCTCATCACAAATTTCACAAGTTTGTACTCCATATGTAACACTATGATGATTCTTTACTTCCTTAATTGATCTCACAATGGTAATCCATTTATTCTTATAAAAAGTTCAAATTCCTTAACCTTGTGCAGTTCACAGGATAGAAATTGTGACCTGATTAAAGTGAAACTCTTCAAAGCCATAATATCTGCAGAAGAAGTTTAATGGGGTTACAGAGGGAGTACCACGACATCCATGTTTTTACCCACTGGGAGGTCTATTTCTTCTCAGTTCACAGGTAAAAAAATTGCTTGTGCACTCAAAGTAACAGCACTGTAGAACTCAACCAGGTTATAGAGCCCTCATATCAGAGCACAAAGGGAAAGCTATAGCACATATTAAAAAAGAAAAATGGAAAGTGTCTCATTAATAACTTGAGCTGGCAAACCTGGAATTTTATACCTCTCATACTTCCCTGTATGTATTTATACCCAATTTATTATATGCGGTATTATACATGTAGTCTTTCTATTCATCTTTGTGTTTTAGTACCTAGAACAATAATCACATATAGTAAGTGCTTAATAAATATTTGCTGAATGAGCAAACACATTTATTTCACATATTCTCCCCTGGATTATTAGTTATCATCTGCTATTCTTTTTTTCCATTCCCTTACAGGAGTAAGCACATGGGTATTAAGTCTGTACATTGAGGATTAATAAAAAATAAGCTATAATTTTTCTTATTGGAAATAATGAGCATTGGAAAAATAAAGGCACCTGCCTGTGGTGTTTATATTTGAAAATACCTGTCAAGGATAGAAATAGACAAAAGAGATTACACATTCAGAAAATAATTATGTCATCATGTGGCACACAGATTCAGATAGCACATAATCTCTCATGAAGTTACAGCATTTTTCAGATATCTTAAGACATTCAAGATAGATTTTACCAGGGAAATTACTTGATGGAAGAATTTAAACGGCATGCAAAACTGACTGTGAAGCCGGGAGTGGGATGGATGGAAGGTTGGAACAGCAGAGTGATAGGAAATTGAAAGGGAAATGTTTCACGCAAAAGGTAAAATGTAAAGGTGGTTTTCAGATCTTTGGGGGTAATTCTAGTGCACTATTGATTCAGGACAGGAGGGTAGAATAGGTATTCAGCTTTAAGAAACAATGGTGATATAGCATCCCTTGTATACTCCTGGATAGAGCTGGAACGCATTCTACTAAGTGAGGTATCCCAAGAATGGAAAGACAAGCATCACAGGTACTCACCATCAAATTGGTATTGACTGATCAACACATAAGTGCACATATAAAAATAACATCTATTGGATGTTGGGCAGGGAGGAGGGGGGGGAGAGGGAGGAGGGGACGGGTATATGCATACACAAAGAGTGCAATGTGCACCACCCGAAGGATGGACATATTTGAAATTCAGACTTAAGGGGGGAGGGGGGCAAGGGCAGCATACGTAACCTAAACATCTGTACCCCCATAATATGTTGAAATAAAAAAAAAAAGATAAAAAAATTCGGTGAGAAAAAAAGCAAACAGAATTTGAGCAAATGTATTATTTGAACAATCAAACATATTATTTGATCAAAAATACTGATTTTTAAGAAGTTACAAATAATTTATGAAAATTTGGAAAGAAAAAGTTAATAAGTACATTGAGTTGGGGGTTAAACTATATTCTACTCAATACTGATCTTTAATAGCATAGATTTTTCAAGGCATATCTTGAGAGAGGGCTGAGTAACTTTTTAAATAACTCTTTTAGTTCTTTCTGGAATCCTAAGTTATTCTGTTCCATTTTTCTGCAATATTATAGTGTAATTTTACCTCTTTAAAGTGATTTTTAAAAGGAAGATAGATCCACATTTTAATGAGCTCAAAACCCTTAAAAAATATATGCTTTACCTGAAGAATTAAAAGGAAAAGAATCATTCCAACTTTGAATTAATTTTCTGTTGCAAATTACCTCTTCTTGAACATTTAACTTTGTTTAGCATTTTTAAATTTTGGTAGGAAGTTAGTGTAATTTCAATGATGCTTGGATTATTCCCATTTCTGACCAAATAATGAAGAAAAAAAAAAACTAACCTCATGTCATTGCTTTATCTTCCTCACAACAAAGGCTGGCTTTCTATAACACCATTGTTTCCTTATTCTCAGTCTACAGGCAAAACAGAAAAGGCTTCTTCGGGAGCACAAAGCATCTTGGCACTGTTATCCAACAACAACCCCTTCCATCACTCCCCAGTCTTTTTTTTTTTTTAATATCCTCAATACACAATTATAGTTATTCTTTTAAAATGAGTGCCTAGGTTTAGGGTTTCTAAAAACTTTTTGTTCTAGAAGACTCAACATAGAGCTGCCAAATAAAACAGGCAGGGCTGATCTCCTGTTCCCAGTGACATGACCTGCGCTCAGTGAAACATCAACCTGCCTCTCAGAGGGCCTCTTGCTTCCAAGAGAGCCAATTCCGAGTCTGCATTCTTGCACTTCTTGGCCACCACTAACCCGGGAGCTCCAGGAGAGAAGAGTCTCGCAGTGGCACCATGCATTTTAACTTACAGCAGTTTCCTACCCGAGGGACCAATCCAACTAAATCTATTACACCTCACATGCCTGTCACCCCCCACAAGAAATGAGTCCTCCCCAACTGCAGATCTTCCATCATCACCTGGGCCCTCACAGCGCTATCTACACGCATAACCCGATTCAATTTCTCATTCCTCTTCAGCCTCTAACCATTCCTTATGGCACCCATTGGAACACACAGTCTCTCATCTTCAATATCTTCTTGGAAAGTTTCCTTCACCTTTCAGTGGAAGCTGGCTCCATCTAGCTATTTCCTAGTCTTTCCTCCTCCCTCCACCTTTAAAAATCTCCAAATTCTCTAAGCTCCTGTCATCAATTTTATCATCAGTTATCTACCTCATAGCACTAATCGAGAAATACTTCATTCATTAGTGACTTTAGAACATCCTTCACTGTGATTCTTTCTCTTCTTACCCCTGCCGCCACTTTGGTGGTTTTGATAACCACATGGTTATTCCATTCATGGCACTGGACTCTGGAAGCAGCTATGCTCACCACTACACCACCAATGCCACCTGGACGCTGAATTATTGCACCTCCTTCTGTCCAGTGATCTTTCCTTCTATCTTGTATCGATTACTTGCTCAAATGCTGATCTTTTGATGTTATTATCATCAGTAACTGTATACCTGATTGTCATACATCTTACTTTCTAACCATTACTCCTAACCTTTCCGTTTATCCACTTTAGTTCTCATCTTACTAAAGGTGAGTATTCCAGTCACCAAACTCAACTGAGACTGTCTTGTACTTTTCCCATCGCTTTCTCACTGTGTCTCATCCTCTTCATGACCTTATTTCCATTCAGCCCAAGTTAGAGTCCATACTCCATTATTATTATAATTACTTCCTTGCTATCACTCCTGGCTCCCTGTCTGCCGGTCTCTTTTTTATATTCTCCTGGAAAAGTCCCAACCCTAATCAAAACCAATTATTTTCCTACATTTTTTCTGCACTGAGGCAGCTGAACATGGCTGGAGAAACACTGGCAACTCTGGCAACAGAGCAATCTCTTCTTAAATACATAACTAAGTGAACACTTGCTATTGCCTAGAAATTCTATTACATATTACTAGCTTACCCAATTTGAAATCTCCAAAATTATGTTACATCTTTTCTCTCCTTAAATCCCCTACACCTTCCCCCTGACCTTCATGCTAAGCAGTGAATCTTCTTTTTCACTCATTAAGAGATTAGAACAACCACTAAATGCCTTGTTTATTTCATCCCACTAGAATACAAGTTTTCTGAGAGCAAAACCATTGGTTTTCTTGTTTACTGCTAATCGCTAACATTTAGAATTGTGCCTGGTACATTATAGTTACTTGAAAAATCATAGAATTTAAAAAAAAACAATGCTTAAACTAACACATATGGTGTTTAATGACACAACAAAGCATTTGAAAATAATAATTAGTTATTTGATCAGCAAATTCCCAATAAATTGTAATCTGCTAGCATGTTATATTAGTAAGTTTTCTTTTATGATGACCTAAATGCTTTTACTACATTGATATGTAATTAAACTTCTGAGAAGTACTGCTTTCAATATGCCAAACTAAAACATTTACCAAACACTGACCATAAGCAGGGTGCTGTGCCTTTCCTATAGGAGCTTATAATCACTATGGACTAGATAACAAAGGTTGTATCAATTAGATAATGGTTCACAAAGCATAGAGCACTTTACCATACACTATCTCATTTGAACCATGGAACAACTCCTAGACATTATAAGCATGGCTTGGAGAACTTAGGTATCTTGTTTAAGGTCAATTGGCTTCTAGGTGGTCAAGGCCAGTGTCCAGACCAGATCTACTGATTCGGAGTCCACTCAATCCATTATATCATGAAACTCGCTACTCATTCCTATATCCAAAAACTAAAAGTATGTCCTGCTATATATCAAAGTAAGTCTAATTTGCTTTTCTATACTTGCATCCATTCTCCTTTTCAGTTTTACGTCTCCACTTTCCTACTCGCATCATGAGCTCCAGTGGGTTGGTCTCTTCCAAATTTATGATTTTCCCATGATCATCTAAGGCTTTCCTGTTGTCTATGATCCTCACTTGGAATTCTTTTATGAGGTCCATCTTTCAAAAAGATCTCTTTTACCTCCTAAGATTTTCACTAATATATTTTCTCTTACAATGATTTTTCCCTTCCCTTCCCTAGAGATCTTTCTGTTGTACCGTTAAAGCTTGTTGTTTATTTATTTATTTTTATCAGGAGGAGGGAGAGGAGGTATAGATCTAAAACTTATTATTGAATCAAAGCTTACATTATCAGGTCAAAGTAGAGGAGTTATTTTATTTATTTATTTATTTGAGACACAGTCTCTCTCTGTCACGCCGGGTAGAGTGCCATGGCATCATTACAGCTCACAGCAACCTCAAACTCCTGGGCTCAAACAATCCTCTTGCTTCAGCCTCCTGAATAGCTGGGACTGCAGAGGTACACCACCACACTCAGCTAATTTTTTCTAGTTTTAGTAGAGACAAGGTCTCACTCTTGCTCAGGCTGGTCTCAAATACCTGAACTCAAACAATGCTCCCACCTTGGCCTCCAAGAGTGCCAGGATTACAGGAGTGAGCCACCTCATCCAGCTTGAGTTCTATTAATATATTTTAAATGAAATCAAAATAAGGAATGTAAATTTAAGTTTTTGTTGAATGTCTTTTGTTTCTTGTGTAAACTAATTATACTACTATAAACTATTTGACACTCTGTCCTCATAATTGTTTTCCATATTTTGAGAAATATAGAAAAATAAAAGAAAAATGATGAGAGAAAAAAAACCTTCCTTGAGATCAGGGACTGTGTTTTCTCTACAAGACTGTTGGTATGCTAGTTATATACATGAATCAATAAGTAATTCATAAAGTATTTATGCATATATGCATATATGAGTATTAATTTAGTTAACACATGTGTAGCACCCTCAATCTATTTATTCTCTCATCTCTCTGCCAAAAAGTTTTTAAAAGTGTATTATGTTTTTCACATAATTTCTTTATTTTATAAATGATCAAATAGAAAAGAGTAAATCATTCCCTTAGTACCACAAAAAATCACAAATTTAAAAACAAAGTTATTTGATTTTCAAGTATGGTATTTTTTTTTTTTTTTTGAGACAGAGTCTGGCTCTATTGCCCTGGCTAGAGTGCCGTGGCATCAGCCTAGCTCAGAGCAACCTCAAACTCCTGGGCTCAAGCCATCCTCCTGCCTCAGCCTCCCGAGTAGCCAGAACTACAGGCATGCGCTACCATGCCCGGCTAATCTTTTCTATATATATATTTTTAGTTGTCCAGATAATTTTTTTCTATTTTTTTAGTAGATATGGGATCTTGCTTTTGCTCAGGCTGGTTTCGAACTTCTGACCTTGAGTGATCTACCCACCTCGGCCTCCCACAGAGCTAGGATTACAGGCATGAGCCTCCACGCCTGGCCCAAGTATGGCATTTCTATGAGTAAGAAACTTCTATTTTTTAATTTCCTTTTCCAATCCATATAATATAGAACACAATCACAAATCCATTTTCAAGAACTTCCAGAGGAAAATTCACAGACTGTTAAGATGATTCCTAGTTCTTGGATACATTCCAATATCCCAAATTATTGTCAAATAAATGTCTAAAGAAATGAGAACAATCTTGATTCCTCATTTTTATGAGTAACTATTCTAGGATTAATTTGATGAAATCTTTTCTGTTCTTTTTAAACTTTATTTCTTTGAAATATTTTAGACAAAGTCAACTTTTATTTTAAAGTACTTTACAAAATACAAAAAAATATCCAATGTAAGGAAAGGCAAAGACTTCCCGCTTTCAAAAAATTCACTTAAGATTTATGTTAAATTGTTAACAATTTGGTTATAAATGTAACTGTATGTGTTTTGAAATTATTAGTAAATGACCTTATCTCATATTAACACAAAAGATCAAATATAAGAACATCAACAATAAAATTTGCAAGTGTATTAATTCCATGTAATAAAAACCTTTTTAACTGAAGTAATGAATAACCAACAATTACCACAGAAATATTAACCTATAAGAAAGTACAATTCTATTGCCAACTGTGGTGAAACCAAGGAATATCATATGTTATTGAGCTTTTAAGAAAATAAAAGAATAAAGGAAGAAAATCAGGATAAAAATGTCAGACAATGTCATTGCATAGTAAGATTATACCATTAACATTTTTTAGCAAGTTAATTCTTATAACTCTGTTTTTTCCTCAAAAGCGATTTAAATGCCTTAAAAGATTTTTAAAATAAAAATTTCTATTATTGATCATTTTTATTTGCTATTTCAAGAGTATTCCATAGAAAAAACATAAAAAGGAACTCATGTTTCAACTATATAAAATGACAATCACACTGCAAAAAAAAAAATCCGTTGTTAAATTTATAATATCTAAAAGATTTAAATAAATTTGGGCAATTTAAAATAATTGTTAAACTAAAAGCTGATTCTTAATTGAATCTCTCTAGTGAGAGTCAAGAGCATATACAATATAAAAGGGAATTCAAGAAAAATTATCTCTATTGTTAGGAGAGTAAAATAAGAAATAGGAGACAGTGGCATTTGTGGCAGAGAAAATGTGCTCAGTTTACTGTGTAAGCCACCTGGAGAACATGGATACCTTTCTCAGCAGCAATGAGGAAAAACCCTGTCCTGAGGGGTAGAGGAAGAATTATCTAAGTATTTGGTTTGATGCTAAGGAGTCTTTGTAAGTAATAAAAACAAAACTACACCAAAGTGGGAACAAATATTTATCTTGCAAATGCCTCATGACACATTACATGTTGACAGGGAAACAATTTGGTCATTTCTCTCTTTCCTTTATTCCTGTCTTTGGAGCTACATATGGTCCCATACTATTTCTTGCCATTAAGTAGGCTGGAAGCCATGTGTATTGGTAAGAGTACAATTTATTCTTTTTAAAATACACAAGACCACTGTACTTTCTTTTAGAATTAATGTAAAAATAAAAATTATTAATACAATAAAGTCTAGAATCCTATCACTTTAATCTGTGTCATAAAATTTCAAGTCGGTCTTTTGTAGAAAACTAATTTGTTTGATATTCTAAATCTATGTTATTTTCCAGAGGGAAACAAAAATTTTATGGCATGCATGCCAAACCAGGATCACACAGCCCCGTGCAAGACTCACAAACATCACTCAGCCAGAAAAACTCGAAAGTCCTATTGAGTGGGTTTTCTAGGTGAATATACTCCAGAACTCTGTAGACCATACCTTCCTTACACGAGGAGGGGCATGATGTCCAGTCACTATATGGGGTCACAATACAGTCCTTCTTACAAGGAAGCAGGCAAGGCCTCACTGTCTCAGGCCGAAGGCTTTCAGGACACCTAGAAAAAGCAAAGGGAATTGATTAGGCTTCTCTAGAAAGCCAGAGAACCAGATGATTTAATTTCTCTAGGATTTTCATTGCTAAAATTACGAAAGTAGTCACCAATCTGTATTTTTCAACTTCCAAAAGACTTTTTACTTTTGACAACTACACAACTAAATGAATTCTTTCAAGCTGGACCTCAATAAAGCTTCCCAAGGCAGGATGTGTAGATTTACTAATAGCAATTATGCTATCTAGAACAATATATGACAATTTTACCTTATCATCCTTTAATAATATCTCCATTAATAAATATACATTTAAGGACACAATTATATATCTTTGTATAACTAAATAGGCTTTTTGTCTACTATAAGTTTTCAGGTTATTCCACACTCTTTATTTTTACAAAATATGTATAGCATAAAATAAATTCTAATGGAGTACATTCTTTACATAATACATGCTCAAAACCATGTTGTATTAATAGCTGTATATTTAATCATAAATAATAAGAAGTATATAAGTCTTACTAGAAGTATATACATTATTATGATAAGCAGTGTTTGCTTTATTCCTGGCTTCACTTAATGTATCTATTCTTATTTTTTCTTCCATTTTATCTCTAGTTTTAAATTATGTGACTTAAAATATTTTTTACATTTTTATAAGCTATAATATCTTTTTTGGAACAAAAAAAGTGAATATAAATAAAATAAAATAGTCACTCAGTAACTTAAAGAAAAACAAAATACTACATGCTTGACATAAATTATAGTAACATTAACTAAATTATTGTTTTAGAAAGATAGCAAAAATATGTTATTATTGGGAAGACAAGAGAAAGATAAGAATGACAAAACACTGAAATGTCTTACTTTATAGAAGGTTTTCACTTCCTAAGAGATAATAGGAAGCTGATGTATAGGTTTTAAATATACTGTCATGTTTGAAATATATTTATTACATGATTTTTAAATTTCCCAATTTTTCTCTACATTTTCATCATCTAATAATACTATTGCAAGTGGTCAAATGTTGGTCATGAGAATTAACACCAGAAAAATATGTATATTAGAAAAATAAAATAATAATAACATAATTCATATAATTCAAAGTAACTATTCTGATTTTTAAGCAATTTTCTTTTGAGGTCATATAAATCCCTGCCAAGTAAATTAAAAAGCATTGAAGAAATAATTCAAACAACCAGTACAACTCTTGCTGGAATAAATTGGCAAATCAGTGGGAAATAGAATTTAGAAATAGTCCATATAGGAAAAGCCAAATTTTATGTAGTTCAAGATAAATTGTCTTTTATCAAGTAAGTTAATTATGTTTTCAGAATTGAACTGTGAGTGAAAAAAAATCAACATCATTAATCTATTTTCCTGTAATTTCTTTATAGCATGTTTCCGACACTTCATTTTTGATATATCTAGTATTATTATAGTTCTCTACACATCATTTCTCATATATAAATATTATGTTCTATTCAATTATATAGAGACATGCTCTCCTCTCTCACTTTAAAACATAAGGGTTTGTTTGAAAGTGAATTTGAAAAGTATATAGGATTCAATATTTCAAAAATAAATAATCTCCCTGGTTTACCTTGAAAATAAGCTTGGATTTCCTAATTGCTATGACTATTCAAAGTCATGAACAACAAAGAAATTCAGATGTGAATTACAGAAGTAAATGTATTGTTATTATTTAGATTATAAATCACCAGAATTACAATTTATTCTGCATTCTTAACCAGGAACCATTATATGGCACACATAATCCAGTTAATTCTTTTGGAACCATGAAATTATTGGTCAGTAATTATTATTGACAGCATTCCTTTTCATTGAGGCAGTTTTACAACTTTAACAACTTTAACTGCATGCTCTTCAAATATTAGCTCTGAATAAATCAATGGAATTTACAATGTTACCATTGACAACCTCCAAATATTCTGTTTTAGTTTAGAAATAGCCACAGCAAGATACTTAGCTAACTGTGGAGAACAAAATTACTAACAACAAAGTCGTTAAATGAACACACAAAGATAAATTACACAGCCTAGATTACATCCAACAAAATAAATTCAGACTTCCTTTGGCAAGGCAATTGGCTCGGTCAACATGCTGCTTTTCTCCTTTCTGTTGTTTATATTTACTGTTTGTGGTTTAAATCAAGGAATTGATTTTCCCCCAAATCTTATTCAAGGTCAAATTAAACAGATGTGATAGGAGTTGAAGTTTGTTACTGGGAGAATAGATAAAATCAATAACATTGATTTTACCATTCCACAGTAATCTGTTTTATTAAGAGAAGTTTAAAACAAGTTTTCTATTTGCATTTTTGTTTCAAATGCCTAGTACTAGAAGGCATTCACTGAATTTAACTTAGCATTAAATAAGAGGGGCTATAACATTTTTTTTTTGAATTCACAGTATTTGCTTCGTTTTTCAGAATTTTAAGGGCAAAGTAAATCCATTTGATTTAACAAATCTATAGATATATCCAGGTCATTGAATAAAAGCTGCAAGCATATAGCAAATTTTCAATGGATTCTTGTGGTGACCTGACATGGGGCTTTAGGATACTCTTCCGATTGAATGATTTAGTGATGTTAATCCAGCAGGCTCTTTCACACATAGGTTTGCACATATGAACATCCATTACTCAGAAAAAATATCTTGCAGTTTGTGTGAGGGAAATGTCAACAGTAACATCTGAAAGGTGACTAACTGTAGAACAGGAACAGAGTGAGTTTACTTGTAGAAGCTCAGCACAGTAACGCTCTTCATGCGCCTCTGCAGTGAATATTTATTTCTACCTCTGTTCTTGCTCTAGCAAGACTCAGAATCCTCTAGGACTTGGGATTTCTGTTTCTGCTCCTACCACCGTTGAATTTTAACACACTATACTTTATTTTCCTGAGTTAGATTCATAAAAACTTTGATATAATTTCTATTAAAATATTGGTTTGGGGCTACCTATTATGCATGTGAAATAGTTTCTCAATTTTTTCAAATCTCTTTTGGTATATATTCTCCAATACATTTTCTAATTTCAAAAGATATAAACAAATAAAATATGGGGCAAAATATTCCTACTGTCTGGATCCCTGGCCAGGCAAAAATAACTCATAATGGGGTTCTTATTTATCCCCTGGAGTTTTCCATATATCATATACATTATTTTCATTATTCTGGAACACTAAGAAGTATCTCAAATTCTTAAGAGAAAACAATAATTTCTAACATTTATTGAGTGTTTAGATTAATATTATTTTTTTCAGTAAATCCTTTCAACAGACTGAATACTGAAGCCAAAATTAGTAAGGTAGCAGGTTTAAGATCACACACAATATTTAACCACTTGGCTGAGTATTTAGAAAATAGAAGACCACTTTTATACCCATGCAAAATTGACTGGTTTTACTTTTCTTATTTCACATGGCAAAGATGATTTGAAATTTTTTTTAAAAAATTATGCTGTCTAACATTTCAAAAGATAAAGAGGTTTTATTCTCTCCAAGAAACTTTTTTTAGAGTTGATTTATTAATTTTCTCTAGTAATTGTTTAGCCCCGATATGCCATTACTTGTTTTGTTTCTATTTCTCACAAGACACACATAAAACACCAACTCTTGGGTTCTTTGTCCTTCCCTGTAGCAAATTGTGTTTTCCTTGTTATTACAGTACTCATTTCCACCATAAGAAACTGAAAGTTTCTCTACTATCGTAACATTTATCCTATCCCAAGGCTCTCTCTTGGAAGTAAATGGCTTATTCATTTAATCATGGAAAGATACAATGTTTGGCCTCAGTATTTTTGATACAGTATTTTCTAGGGGAAATGAAAGGCAGATCATAGAAGGCTACTATCCAATTAAACCAGATTGGCAGCCTTCGTAGCCTATGGGTATATAGGAGGTCATGGGTGACCTACAATGCTAGGACTTGGTATACTGTCATTATTGATCAGCCAGGCCTAGAGCAAGCACCTTTCATTGCCTCACTAGCTTAATAAAAGCAGAAAGTGCTATACTACAAAACAGAAAGTACGTACCAGATAGAAAGATTTCTACACAATTTATAGATCCCAGGTACAAGACTCTAAAGCTGTTATAGCTTTATCAGCAGCTGACACTCAAAACAAACAAATCTTACTCTTGAGGACAGGCATGACAAGCATCCAAATGCTCCATTTCATGAAGCAAGTGAAGCCTGAATCAATCCTCCGCATGGTTGACCATAGGATTTACTGTTGTCATTTGAAAGCCCTTACTTTTTGGGTCCCACTTGGCCCACATTGACTCGCACACAGATGACTTTCCTTGTCTGCATGCCAATGGAGCAGGAAGCCTCCCCATTCCAAGTTGTAGTTGTGTTGAAGGACGATACTGAGGTGTCCTCGATACACTGGCCCCAGGGACCAGTTTGCCAGTGGTACACAGTACAAGGATGCTCATTACAGCTGCGCACCTCTTGCAAAGCACTACTATTTGGACAGCGAATTCCACCTATAAAAATGGACAATGATAACAGATTAGATATGGTACCAACAGAACCTTACCATTCTCTGTTCCTTGGAATTAACATGGCTAACAACAATAATACCTGCCACTGATTTAGCACATAGCTTGTGACCAGCACACTCTTAGGAAAGCAAATTATATGTTAATCTTATCTCATTTGGCATGGTGTGGTTTAGAATATAAGCTATGTGGTATATATAATATTTGTATTGGGGACAATGGAAAACCTTAAACTGTTCTCCAGAGAAGTTGAAAATAAGGTACAACTAAGCCCATGCGATTGTTGACCGGGAGAAACATGGATATTGAGACTCTGTGGATGGAGAAAAGTAAGTGTGTTTTCAAATGTTATTCCTCAAATTGAAAGTCTTAATTGCAGGTTTTAAACTGCTGCTATTTTAATGTATTATGTTTTAGGGTGATTAGAAATAGGGTTACTAACATTGAATGATACTTTATGATCTTCCAGAGCACATTGGAAGAACCATCAAGTAATGATATTTTCATATTTCTTCAAATATAAGCTATATTGGCTGTGCAGGGTACCATCATTTAATGTGTCCCAAAGAAAAAGAAACGCTACAAATTAAACTATAACAGCGCTTTCTGTTCGACTCTGATTTTTGTTGTATGCTTATTGAAATAGTTTTGTATGACTTAATTACATAGTTTTTATATCACTCTTTGACATTAAAAGGAAAAGTAATCCTAAAACTTCTTTACATGGAGTCTAAATCTTTCAAGTCACTTTTAAATTTACTCATTGAAGTCTGTGTTCTCCTATACAGTGTCATCTTCTATGATATCAAAAGTGTTGTGATGTAAGATTTCTTAAAAAGAGTTCTCCCCTTTTGTTTCCAGAATTTTTTTCTAAGACACCGATACTCACCTTAAGTTTTGATACTGCAGCATTCTTAATTGCCCCAGAAGGTGTCAATAAAAGTTTTAAGCAAGCAATTAGGACTTATTTTCCTTCCTTAATTGGTCCTTAGCTGTTTTTGTGTGTCTGTTTTGGCAGAAGCAACATGGAATTGATATTTCCACCAGGAATAACCACAAAGTTCACATGTACAAGCAATGACAACTATTTTATAATTGTTGCTTGGCCACAGCAACTTTAAAATACACTCAATGTGCAATAATTCCAGAGATGTTAAAAGGTAAAATAGAAGCATCTTTTATTCAATAGAATATGGTGTGGAAGTTATCACTCTGGAACTCTTTTTTATGTGCTAGCCATGTTATAAATATTTTGTAGGTGGGACCTCATTTAGTGTTCACAACTGTCCTGTGAGTTAAATACTATTAAAGTGCATGAGCCCAAACAGCTTAAATGATGTGACCACAGTAATGATAAGGAATTTATAGAGCCTGGTTTCTTACCACTGTGCTATTTCTGGTGCCAATTACAAAAAATAAAAAGTCTTATATTGTTAAAAACAGGGCATTGGAGAAATTTTTTGCTCCCTTTATTGACAATTTGACCTACTGAAACTTATGCAGCATCTGGATTTCATCGTAGTTCAGAAAACAACTCATTGTTGATATGAAATGGTGGGAACTCTCAGCGTTCATCACCAATATTTGTGATATAGTAAATGGAGAAAATGTCGAATATAGTAAAAGGTGGATTTCAGATATTAGGAAAGCAAGCTTCAAAAAGTTAAAAATGAATGGACAATGTGATTAAATGGTTAGTCGCCCTAACATGGAAGATGGCTCTGCAAGTTTGAGATTTGGAGAAAAGTCATAAACAAAGCCAGTGGCCACACTCTAAGCTGATCTTCAGGTATCATTTCCCTATGATTAAGGACAACCTCTATTCAGCAAATAAATCAGTAGCAGTTTACATGAGAACTTAACTTCAATTTAGAATCATTTATGCAGTGCTGAATGTGGGCTCAACATCAGAATAACCTGCGTTAAACAGCATTTCATTAATGTCCCCTGCTTCGTGAAGGTGCAAACATCTGTCACTGTTCATATACTATCCTCCTTCACACAGCTCCATGACCCTGGCAGTCCCTGCAAAGAAGTTTAGGATTTGAACAGAAATGAATCCTAAAACATACTAATTGGATTGGGGAGAAGTAAATGAGCACTCCTATTATCCATTCCCCGAGGCACTAGATTTATCCAATCTTAACTTTCAGACAAACACGGGCTAATTATAGACTATACACACACACACACACACACACACACACACATATATATAGCTCAATCATTATTTTAACAATTCCTTTATATTTAATAGTAAAATTACTGACCTATAAAAATGTGTTTATTTACCCCATTTTCTCTGTGAGAGTAAGTATGCTGTTTAAACCGTGATTTTAAAACTCTAAATTGTTTTTGACATGGAATCGACTGGTTGGCTTTGGAATAAAATCAGAAAAAAAAATTTTTTTTCCACAACATCAGCATAATGTGTCCAGTAATGCAAGATAGCTGTTAAGTTTACAGACATAAAGGCTATTTATTTTCTTGCCCCAAGCCACATTAAAGCTGTATCAGCACTTTTGGTCTGATGTTAGTATACTTACACAGATAGGCCCTGATGTGGTCTTAATTATAACAATGAGGTGGGAGTTTTGAAAGTATTGTGTGAAGTAACCAATTACTGCAGCATCACCATGTTGTTCAGGGATAATTTTAAGGTAGGAAAATTGACAGGTATAATATTGAATTTATCTATTATTTATGGAAAGATCTTATTCCAGACATCTGGGAATATTTCCATAGTACTTGGGAAATTATAAAATGTGACCTATGACAAAATTAGTAATAAGCATTTTAAAAAATCCTCTTACATATAAAAATATATATTTCATACTAATATCATTTTAGGTTTTTTATCATTCCATCAAAGTGAAGGACTTTATAAGATAATGAAATTTTTGCTACAAAAATAAATTTCTATGCTCACATAAAAATATCAACTATTATGTGAAACTTCTCTTCTAGAAATGAAAAGGTGACTTTTCTTCCCTATGTCAAGTTCATAAAAGCTCTGTCAGGATGCATTAGAATGGAGCTATGGGGTGTCTGGTTCTGGCACTGATGCCTTTACAGTTTAGAAGATTAATTTTATACAAAGAAGGAACCTCCCATATTCTGATTTGGATACCTTTTATTTTTTTCTCTTGTCTGATTACTCTGGCTAGGATTTCTAGTACTAGGTTGAATAGAAGTGGTGACAGTGGGCATCCTTGTCTTGTTCCAGTTTTTAGGGGGAATGCTTTCAACTTTTCTCCATTCAATTAAAAACAAAACCCATATGATCATCTCAATAGATGTAGAAAAAGCATTCAATAAAATCCAGCACCCTTCATGATAAAAACCCTTAGCAAACTAGCCGTAGAAGAAGCATACCTAAAAATAATAAAATAACAAACCCACAGCCACTATCAATACTCATGGATTAGAAGGATCAATATTATTAAAATGCCCATACTGTCCAAATGGATTTACAAATTCAATGCAATTTCCATCAAAATACCAATGTCACTTTTCACAGAATTAGAAAGAAAATTCTAAATTACATATGGCATAAGAGCCTGCATAACCAAAGCAATCCTAAGCAAAGACATCAAATCTGGAGGCATCACATTACCCAACTTCAAATTATACTACAAGGCTATAGTAACCAAAACAGCATGGTTCTAGTACAAAAGTAGGCACATAGATAAATGGAACGGAATAGAGAACCCAGAAATAAAACTATACATCTACAATCAACTGATCTTTGATAAAGGACAAAAACATATATGGGGAAAGGTCACCATATTCAATAAATAATGCTGGGAAGATTGGAGAGCCACATGCAGAATAATGAAACTGGATCAATATTTCCCACCATATACAAAAATTAACTCAAACTGGATTAAAGACTTAAATTTAAGACTTGACACCATAAAAATTTTAGAAGAAAACTTAGGAAAAACTCTTCTGGACATTGGCCTAGGCAAATAATTTATGACTAAGACCCCAAAAGCAAATACAACAAAAGCAAAAATAAATAAATGAGACTCAAACAAACTACAGGGTTTCTGAACAGCAAAAGAAATAACCAACAGAGTAAACAGACAAACCATAGAATGAGAGAAGATATTTTCAAATTGTACATCTGACAAAGGACTGATATCCAGAATCTATAAGGAACCCAAACAAATCAGCAACAAAAACCCAAATTACCTATTAAAAAGTAGGCAAAAGAAACAGACATTTTTTTCAAAAGAAGATAAACAAATGGCCAACAAACATATGGAAAAATGTTCAACATCACTAATAATCAAGGAAATGCAAATTAAAACCACAGAGAGATATCACCTTACCCCTGTAAGAATGGCCACTAATAAAAAGTTAAAAAATAATAGACGTTGGCATGGATGTAATGAAAAGGGAATGCTTATACATTGTTGGTGGGATTGTAAATTAATACAATCTCTATGGAAAACATTATGGAGATTCCTCAAAGAAATAAAAGTAGAACTACCATTCAATCTAGCAACCCCACTACTGGGTAACTACCCAAAGGAAAAAAAATTAAAATATCAAAAAGACACCTGCACTCGTATGTTTATTGCAGCACAATTCACAAATGCAAAGATATGGAATCAACCTAAGTGTCCATCACCAACAGTGGATAAAGAAAATGTGGTATATATTAAATATACATACCATGGAGTACTACTCAACCATAAAAAAGAATGAAATAGTGACTTTTGCAGCAACTCAGATGGAATTGGAAGCCATAATCCTCAGTGAAGTATCTATTCCAAGAATGAAAATACAATATTGCATGTACTCACTTATAAGTTCAAGCTAAATAATGGATGTATGTGGTCATACAGAAAGGTATAATGGACTTTGGGAGACTCAGGAAGGGGGATGATGAGTGGGGCATGAAGAATCAAAAATTACCTATCGGTACAATGTATACTATTCAAGTGACGGATGCACTAAAAGCTTGACTTCACCACTGTACAATCCATCCATGTATCAAAAAACCACCTGTATCCCCTAAATCTATTGAAATAAAAAGAGAACCTTTTTCAAAGCAATAACTGAATACATGAATGTTCAGAGGGATTTGCAATGTCTATGTGTGATACTTCAAGGGATACCTAGAGGATTAGAAATAGTTCCTGCT
Organism: Avahi laniger; assembly: GCA_963575035.1. Lineage (NCBI taxonomy): Eukaryota > Metazoa > Chordata > Mammalia > Primates > Indriidae > Avahi > Avahi laniger. Next base: position 35,346 of record CAUYSK010026327.1, read on the forward strand.
ATGCTCAAGGATCTTATAATCCAGTGGGGAAAAGAGTAGATGAATAAGACTAGCATACAAAGGAGTATAACTCTATATAGAATATAATAATTATGTTAAGAAAGGAATTTAGTATAATTGGGATTCAAAGGAATAAGATTCTCTTACTTTTTGGAGATTGAAAAATGCCTCGGATGGAAGGAGGCATTGAGATGAGTTTTAAAGGAGTAGGATTTTGACAAGGACAATTCTGGGAAGAGAACGAAGGAAGGGTTTCATCTAAGTAGAAGAAAAAAATAAATAAAAGCAAAGTCACGCAAACAGGTATGACCCTAGGAATTAGCAATATTGACCCAATCAATTGGAGTGTAGAGTTCATAAAGGAAAATAACAAGAATAAGGAAGTGGACTGGGCTCATGTTCTGAAGAGGCTATTATTATGAAGAGTCCTATTATCATGGTACTGAGAATTACAGTTTTAAGGTGCTTCTAACTTTGCCTCCTGTTGCAGCCCTTTGATAGCAGACCACTGCTGGGTGAAAAGCACCTTGGCAAGGGCATACTTTGGGGGAATTGAGTTGGAACAGCATTAGCTCCAGGGCACCTCAGGAGATTCTGCTGCAGCACACCCCTCTTCATACCCCCTGTTTTTTCTTGCGAAAAGAGGGAGAAGACTTCCCACTGTAGAGCCTGCATAAATCCTCTGTGGCAGTCATGAAGGAACCAATTGAAGCAGAACTCCCTTTCCAAGGTCAACAGTGGGAGAATGGGGAAGTGACACTATTTATAATACTTAGAAACCAGGATTGTGTGTCTATATACTATAAGGAATCCTGAGTTCTTGAAATCCCTCTAGGAAATACAAGTGCTCCCTTGCATTTGAGTAAAATCATTTAGCTGTAAAAACTGAATAAGTTAAAATTGAAGCATTTTTCCCTTCAATGTTTTGCCTTGTATAATATGACTTTTTGAAGACTACTAATTATTTGAGAAAAATGGCATAATTCTATTGCAATCTGTATCTATTCTCTGCATGCATAAAGCAGGTATAAAGGCACATTAATATTTAGCAATGATGTTCTCTCAGGTCATTTTGAACTTTGCAAAAATAAGTAGTCTTTCCTTTTCTGCTCTGTAAGGATAATTAACTGTATAATGGGAATTAACAGAAGTTGTTACACTCAGTGGAAAACGTTTTGAAAATCATTTTTTTTCTTTTTAAATGAAGCTTATTGAGGATTTACAACACAGCCTCAAAAAATTGAGAAGGCTAAAAATCTAATATCAATTTTTAATTTTTTGTTCAAATTCACTCTACTATACTATTTTTACAGTATAGTATTTATGTTTTGGCATTTAAAAACATGCCAAACTTAAGTATTAAAATAGTGCTTTCTTTTAGAACTTCCTAAAATTATAGTAGCTTTTGGGACAAATCCTACACTTTATACAATACAGGGAAAACTCTTCCCTCAAGGTATCATACAATGTTAAAGAGTGAATTATCAATTTTATTTAACCAGAAGTCAAGTCTTAGAAAGTAAAATACACACATATACACAATTTTAAGTGAAAAAGATCACTTTTACCTTCTCCAGTATATCAACTATCTCTAGTTTGCCATCACTCGTGAATTTGTTTCCAAATGACATTTCAAATTAGCCTTTAATAACAATTTTTGTGTATTGCCGATAATAAGTTATATGTTATTCAAGATTTCATGGAAAGTAATTATGTACAAATTGTTTTTATTATTTTCTTTTTATGTTTGATTTTGAACCAATATCAAGATTTCAGTAAAATTAAATTATAATATTAATAATTTTTTTTCCTGGGCCATTAGGAAGTGATATCATGTTCTTATTGTATCACATGAGGGACACAAGAGTTTGATTTGATCCACTATTGATAAAGCTAATTTTGGTCACTAGATTAACATGCTGTCTGTCAGATTTTTCCATCCACTCGAGACTATGTAAATATAATTCTCTTCATCAGATGTTCAATTTATTTGTTTCTTATATCAAGTATGGATCCATGGTTTCCTATTTTATTTAATGGGTTATGATCTGTTAGTATCATTATTTTATCATTCAAATAGTTTGCATATGTGGCCAGTAGGAGAAATTTCAAGCTGAGTTCTGTAGCCTTTTGACATGTTCTCTTTTCTCCTCTTTACTTTCTGGCACAAGATCCTCCAGGCACATCTTGTACTTTTCCTATCCTGTGCCCGGAATGACAGCCATTTCTCCAAGGAGCCCATTTTTTTGCAGAATGGTATTAAGAACCAAGATCTTAGTGTTGAATTTGGGGTCTTGCTGCTCCAGGTCTTTTCAGTAAGTAGGGTTAATAATTGTATTTATATGTATATGATATGTATACATCTATATTTATTAATATATAGTCACACACATGTGTATTTATCTCTATCTTTACAAATTGAACACCATGAATTTACATTGATAATTTCCAATTCCAGTACTATGCCATAGGGTTTAATCCAATTTTCTTTCTAACATACTTGTAATTTCCTTCTCCAGCAATAAAAAACCTGACTCCTATTATTGTAAATACATGTATTTATTTGGTTACCACCCCCCCATCTCCCACTGCCATCTACATTGCTGCACCCACAGGATATCTTCATCACCACTCTGCCTATGATCTGACACTGCCTCAGGCCACTCACAGTACAGAAACCCTCCCTGGCTCTGACACAGCACACTGGGCTGGCTACCTCAATGCTGGGATTCCCCCTCAATTCTGCTTGTGCCCTGACAATTTGCATTGAGTCACTGCTTCTACCCTCTCACATAACCCATGTGCCCCTGCTCTTTATCTTACTCAGTGACTCTGCAACTCCATGCCGGGCCATCTCTCTATCCACTTTGGGTGTTCTTCTCCCCAAGGCTGGGCTCTGACAACCCACTCTGGACCACTGCAGACACCCCACCTGCTGGCACAGATGCCCAACTGCTTGGCTCCACCTAATGGCTTTTTGGATAGAATTATTTGGGAAGGGAGAAAAAAAGCCTAAAAAGGAAGGAAAGGGAAGGAAAGGAATCTGAAAAGGAAAAGGAAAAGAAAAGGAAAAGTAAAGGAAAAAGAAAGAAATACAGTAAGAAGAAGAGGGCCTTTTATTATTCTATCATTCACTTAAGAGGAACAAAGAAATAATAAAGGCATATTGTCTTCACAATGGAGAGGCCTGTTTTATCTACTAAATTGGGAGAATATGGAGTGGTCCTTTATCATATATCTATGGGTATAAATATAGACACAGATACAGAATAAGAAGATCGAGTAAATCAGCGGCAAGACCACTAGCCAGTACTCTTCTCTTTCTAACACACAGTAGGATTATATTTCCCCCATTGCCCTTGAAGTTAGGTGTAGTTATATGACTTGTTTTAACACTGAAGTGTGAAAAATGACATAAATGACTACTAGATGGCAGAATTTAATTGCTGATGCTTTTAAATCAACAGATAAACTCTCCAAGTATCATCTGGCATGAAGATTGTGAAAGCAGGTGTCTTCATAAGGTGGTGCAATGCTGGAGGACATGCACACATCTGTTTCATGGAGGATAAACAGCCCTGGAGAATTACCCAAAATTGTAGCTAAATTCCCATGAGGAAGAAATAAATAAATCTTTTTTCTTTCAAGCTCCTGAACATTTAGTCTTGTCTGTCACTGCAGCACAACGTAATCTATCCTTATTAATTACAAGAGGTTATCTAATCTTCAGTATAATGTTTAAAGGTGAAGTTACAACTGAGATAAACAAAAATACAGGCTACAGCATGTATTTCATAAATCTAGATACACTTTGAACACGGACTTGTCCTGTAAGTTATTTCCCAGAAAATCATATAATTTCATGCCTAAACACTCCATATATCATTTTCCTAATGTAGTATTTTCCTTTAAAGTTATCACAGCAATTTTCTGATCCATTGAAAATTAAGATTTATGACATATACAAAGCACTAACCCTTGAGGAATAATAGAAAGACCTACTTTTGTGTAGAATTATAAAGGATTATTTAATTGGCAGGTAAACATACTTTAAAACTTCCTGCAGAGATAGTTGCTAACTCATTTTTAAAATAGTTCAGAATTATGAAAGTCTTATTTTGAATAAGAGAAAATGTGTTTCAGTGTTCAGTAAATATTAGGGACTCAATATATAGTCTTTGAAGGATAAATTCCTCATTAAATATTTCATATAATTAATCTGTTTTTATAAATGTCATTAACAAAGACAAATAGCACCAGATCCCACATTGATTGACAGAATCTCCTTTATGGTTTCCATTTAAAATTATGTTTTATAATAATGTATTATATATTTCAAAATAGCTACAAGAGAGAATTCTGATTGCTCTCACTATAAAGAAATGATAAATGTTTGAGGTGATAGATATCCTAATTACCCTGAATTGATTATTATACAATGTATACATTGTGTCAAAACATCAAACTATCTCCATAAATATGCACAATTATGTGTCAATTAAAAACAAAATAAAACTTTAAAAAATTGTGTTTTGAATTCATGCCCTTATGATTTACTATATAAACGGCTATAACTTTCCAGCATGACTTGCTTACGATGCAGCTACTAGACTTAATTAAAAATTATTGAAGCCCTACCCTTTCAAACTAAGTGGATGATACATATCAAAGAGCAATCATAAATTTCTCCTTTAAAACATTTCATGACCTTTCAGTGTGAAACATCATGTCTACAGAAATAATGATCTGGTGAGTTCTGCAAGCATGGCAAAATCCTTGCCATGTGACTCAGGGGGTGAAAAGTCACTCATTACTAGTCACACAGCAAGAGTCTGCAGGGTATAATGAATTTACAGGAAGCAGGGTGACCAGAGATCTAATTTTAATGAAGCCCAAGACAAAATATGAGCTGATAGAATTTCAAGTCTGAATATAATCTATACAAGGTTATTGTTTGACAACACAAGAAATATAATTTTCTCTCTAAGAGGTTCTATTTTTCAATAGATAAACTTTTTTATATAAATGGTTAAATTTATATTAAGGTGATAGAAAAAAGATTTTGGACACTATAAAGAAAATTCTAAATTTTCTCATAGGTTGATTTTTGAGCAGTGTCTCACTCTGTTACGCAGGCTGGAGTGCAGTGGCACGATCATAGCTCATTGCAACCTTGAACTCCTGACCTCAAGTGATTCTCCTGCCTCAACCTCTCTAGTAGCTGGGACTTTAGATATGAGTCACAGTGCCTGAACAGACACTATTCATATGTAAAATTTCTGACCATGTAATACTCATGTGTTAAGGCCAAGGTAGTTATATGTTTGCATAGTTATTACATATATGGATAGCAAGTTTGAATAAATAAGAACACTATTAGGTTCCTATCACTAAAATACTTCATAAACAGAAAAATTAAAAATAGACAACACAAAATTCTGCTCAAATTGATTATTTGGGGTGATACATAGAAGAAATGCATGTTTATTACAAATAGAAACCATTATCTATGCTAAATGTGAATGACGAGAAGGGTTATTTAGCTTGATAATATTTAAATAACATACACTTATATTCTTGAGAAAGAACATGGCTTAATGTGAAATAACTTGATTTACTTGTGTGCTTTTCTCACTCCTGTGTTATTTTCCAGAATGACAAGATTAAGTATGACATTATATCACCCAGTCACACAGAGGCCAAATTAGCATTTGGAAAAGCAGCTTGAGAGACAATTACCAAGAGCTTTGCATTTTTTGACAATAAAGCTTGCAAGTGAGGTATGAATATGTGACAAATATCCTTTATTCATCCAATAGGGTGAAGTGATTTAGGAGCAACATATTTTCAAAATGAATACAATCTATACATGAGACTTCTGGATATCAGAGTCTATGTTCAGAAACTTGAATGGTAGAAAATCCTTGTAATTTTTAGTCAAGCAATAGCTATGCTTGTGTTGATTTCAAATAAACTTTATTATTGGACACATATACCATTTTTTTAATATATGCCTTTTTATGTGAGGGTAGAATGTGATTTCAAAGAGTAAAACTGACCACTGAAATAGAGAAAAAACAAGGAAATACCTGGAATTTGGGGAGCTATTTTCAGACTTTTTCACAGGCTTGAAACTTTGGCTTAGAAAGAACTTGCATTACTAGGAGTGTTGGAAAAAGCCAAAGAGTTCACTTTTAAAAGTCTTTCTTCCTTCACTAAAGATCCATTTTCAAGATTAATTTTGGGGAACAGAATTATACTGCCCAACGCATTAACAGAGATTAAGTCTCCTTGGGGTGCTGAATTTCTGGTAGTTGATTTTCATAGAATATCATCTTATGCAGGCTACACACACAAAAAATGCATGCCAACTTCCAGAAGGAATCTAGGTTCCTTCTGAGGCTGGTGACTCACCTTCTTCATCTGCATAGGCTAGAATGGACCGTGCGCGTATCTGTTTTCCTTCTGTGGTTTTCCCCGAGCAGGTGTGTGAGCAGGAGGACCATGTAGACCACGTGCTGAGCACACAGTCCTTTGGGCATGGGGCATCGCAGGCCACAGGGATGGGGAAGATGGCATCTCTGCACAGCTGTCTGTCAACTTCTTCTCCTGGGAAAGACATGATCACCGACAGTCCATCATTGTTAAATCAATGTAAAATGAGCAGTTGAAACCAGATGGGCACCCAGATAAATTAGATTATTGTTCTTTTGTTCTTACTTAAAAACAAAGCCAAAAGAGGGACTGCCTACTATAGCCAGATGTTAAAAGAACACCAAGAACAAGCACATGCGCACACATACACACACACATCTCTAAATGAGGCTTTTATTATCAGAAGCACAGGTATGTAGATCAAGCATACTGGTGAAAGTATTTTTATGCCATGGATACCTGTCATTAAGTAATTTTTATACTCATTAAGTTGCAATAAGGAGTATCAACGAAGTATGTTCCCCTTCTTTATTCCTTTAATGGAGATGAGCCATGATTACATACAAATAAGTAATGACTATATCCATATCAATTCATAGGTGTCTTTATTTACAGTCTCTTGTGTCTTTCAGAGAAGTTATTTTTGAAAATTGGCAACCTTTTTCTTTCATAAAAAAATGGGTTTGTTAGTTGGAAATAGCCAGGAAGTGTAAATGATAGGAAAGCATTGTAAAGCCCCTGTATAAGGCAGTCACAATAGGGGAGGGAGGAAAACAAGACAAGGCATGGCAGAAGTAAGACAGCATCACATCAGTGCTTAACAGGCTCTTTGGGTTCTTTGTTAGTTTCCTGCAGCTCTGAAGATAAATGCCAGATTTCCTAAAAGTTTATAAGACTTCGAATGACCGGGCTCTTATTTCCTTCCCAGGCTCATCTCACTCCACTCCTTCACTTTGCCCTCGAAACTCTAGAGATTGACAAAAAATTGATACTCATTTCATATTTGTTGAATGAATGAAATGAGATATGCAAAATCGAATGAGAAATCGAATGAGGTGAATGAGAAAGAAAATATTGTTGCTGTTAATAAATGCCAAAGGCAACCAACAGAATTATAAATAAATGACCAAAAGAAAGTATGAGAAAAAGTCTGAACTCTGGCTTAGTTGGTTAACATGGGATGCTAATGAGATCAAGGGAACACAATGAAATGACACACAAATAAGTAAAAACTAATCTGTTATTTTGCCACAGAACATAAGCATATTTATGGGTGAATATATAAAGAATTTGTGCCTTGTGCTGGGCATTCCAGTAAGAAAGGGTGACTAACTTTGCCATTCCTTACAGCTATTGAACAAAGAATTCCAAGCTGTTTCTCACTGATGGAGGATTAGGAGCATCCTTTTAATGTATACTCCTTTATTCAAATATTTGAAAAACAAGATAGAAGTCAGAAGTCAATTGGAAATGCTCTAACATGTTAATAGCTACTAGTTTGCAGGGCCTTGAATCATCAGACAAAATCAGAAGTCAATTGGAATGCACTTATGTGTTAATAGCCACTAGTTTGCAAGACCTTAAATCATTAGACTTCCTCCCTAGTAAGGGAGGCTCATTAAAATTACAATTGAGTCAACATTGTACCATTCATTCTTTTATATTTATTATGATGTGTAGAATCTCTTTTGAATTCTGCTTTTATTAGCTTTGGAGTTTGTCATACATCTTAATAAAACAATATTCTAGATAGTAGATATATAGGTGGGTAGGTAGAGTACAAAAATCATGATAGTATAGGCATTTAATATTTTGAAGTTTATGCAATAATGATGACGTTTTTCTGCTAGGCTTTTTGTTAGTGCAAGGAGGGCTTGCATATATCTTATTTCCTTCATTGCTATCTTTTATTGTACCATCTTACCCTCTCTCACTTTTTTCATATTTGTTGAATGAATGAAATGAGACATACAAAAGGCCAGTGAGAAAGACAATACTGCTGTTGTTAATAAATGCCAAAAGCAACCAACAGAATTATAAATAAATGACCAAAAAAAAAAGTATGAGAAAAAGTCTGAACTCTGTAGCTTAGATGTTTAGTTTTGTTTTCAATGTTCTGTGAAAAGCAAGGAAAGTTTGGGGCTACAGTCTACAGTTAACAAGAGTTATAGTTTTCTTTTTTCATTAATAGTTTCCCAGTCAGCCGGGCATGGTGGCTCACGCCTGTAATCCTAGCACTCTGGGAAGGCCGAGGCAGGAGGATTGCTTGAGCTCAGGAATTCAAGACCAGCTGGAGCAAGAGCAAGACCCGTCTCTACTATAAATAGAAAGAAATTAGCAAAACAACTAAAAATAGAAAAAATTAGCCAGGCACGGTGGCGCATGCCTGTAGTCCCAGCTACCTGGGAGGCTGAGACAGGAGGATCGCTTGAGCCCAGGAGTTTGAGGTTGCTGTGAGCTAGCATGACACCACGGCACTCTAGCCCAGGCAAAACAGTGAGACTCTGTCTCAAAAAAAAAAAAAAAAATAGATACCCAGTCATTTCTTACTTAGAAAAATTTAATTAATTCTATGGCAATGAAGAGTTTGCTACAAGTGTGCTATTAGATTAGCTTCCCTGCAAAAGTGATGTGTTTTTGTTTGTTGCAGAGGAAACCAAAGTGATGTGCAATTTTGACTTTTCTTAGATTTTAAGTTACTCTTGTTTTTCAACTTGTGTCCCATCCGTTATTTTAGCTCTTTTTCATTCATTTTGTTCTGCTTAGCCAGATGTATTTTCTTACAGGCACATTCCTTCAACACAGAGAGCATACACCTTAATCTTGTGTGGAGCTGTTAAGAACCGCCTCAGATCCAACTTCTGAGATTTCCCTGATGGTTTCAGAGTGGTTTCTGCACTCTCCCTAACTCTGGCAGCCGTGATCTTGTCCTCATTACCTCTGATCACTGTCTCGCACTCACATTGAAGCTTTATGTTCTAGCCACAATGGCCTTTCTCCCTTTCCTCCTACAAACCAAGCTCATTGTTGCCTCAGGGATTTTGCACTTTCTCCTCACTTGGTATGGAAATTTCAGATCTTTACACAACAGAATGCTTCTTCACATTCAGGTTTCGGTTCAGTTTGCTCCTTCCTAGAGGAAGCTTTCATTAACCACACACATTCTCCCAGTAATTTCAGTTTATTTTTGTTATAGATTTAATCACCACTAGAACCCGTTTTAATTAGTTATTTACATGTTTATTGTCTGGTCCTACCACTAGACTAAAGGAGAGTGTGGTCCTTATTTGTCTTGTTCATTACTTCGTACTTACAACCTAGAACACTGCCTGACATATATTAATAGTCAGCAATAAATAACTTTTTGTTAAATAAATAAATAAATTAATTTTAAAATGTGCTAGAAAATAGAATGCTGGTCTTGACAAATACGGATCTAGTACAGCATTTCTTAAATTGTCATGCATTCAAGTGCTCTAGGTCCTTGCTAAAGTGTATTTAGTGGACAAGCAGCACAGGCATCACCTGGAGAGTTTGCTGGAAATGCAGCCTCTCAGATCCCACTCACTGAATCATAACCTGCATTTAGAAAAGAACCCCAGGTGATTTGTATGCACATAAAATCTAAGAAACATTGCACTGGGATTTTTCTGCATTTGTTGTCTTCTGGTTTGATTGGAACCAGACTGTCTCTTGAAAGGGCAGCTGTATAAAATGAATTCACCTGGATTTCATACCTAATGCCATTTGCTTCTCTGTGGGGCTTCTCTTTACACACTGTTCACACAGAGCATTTGTGGCTGAAAATATTCATTCAGTGAAGAGTCACTGAATGCCTATCTTCTGTCAGGTACGGTGCTATGCATGTTGCACACATCATCTCAGCAAATTCTCACAGTAACCTTTTGACATAGGTATTAATATCTTCTTTTTACTTTACAAGAAAGTGAGACATGACAAGTTTAAGTTACTGTCTCAAATTGCAGAAGGTTGACTAAAGGAGCAGAGATTTGAACTGAGTTCTAACCCATTTCCCAACCTACTTTTTAACTGGTATGGTGGTAGGGAGAACTTGAAATGCCAAAGCAGTAAATAATGGGTAAGCATTTTTCTACAAAGAAGCCAAGAAAAGGGCACTCTCAAGTTGTTTCTCAACATAGGGATGCATGGTGCCAGCCACACACTGCCTCAGATACAAAGATGTGCATTGTTGACATGTCCAGGGTTGCATATTTTGGCTCATAGCCATTGAACAAACAACAATGGGTCTATGAGAATGCGGAATCATTCAAATCTTTGATTTCCCTTTCAGTGAATGCTTTAATCAACTTAGCTCATTGGAAACTTAGGGACTGTGCTCTTTTTAAGCTAAATCTCCAGCATTCCAGGCATAAGTCATCTGGGAAACATTAGGTAAAAAATAAAATAAAAAATAAAAAATAAAATAAAAGTTGGCTGGGTCTATGGCTAACACAGGCAACTCCACAGCTTGTCATCTCCAGCCCCTTTATGAGGCTGGTAAATTTATCTTACCTTTTACACAAGAAGTGATCCTGGAAGTAAGGTCTTACAAGAGTAGCAGAAAATAAATTCATGCTTCTTCCTCACATTAAAACTTGCCTTGGATTGATAGACTTTATTTTGATTATATAAGAAATTTTTTGCATGACATTACTTCAGAGAATATATAGGAGTAAATTACATGCTCATATCTAAATATACTCTTCTATTAACATATAAAAAATGGAAATTTTGCTGCTTAGCACTTCAGAAATTCCACTTTTCCATATCACTGTCCCACATTTAGGCCATATTCAACCACCAGGTGTCCCCACTATAGAACTATTTGAAATTTTGGTATCTGAGTATGCATCCCATTAAATCTGAGCGGACACATCTGATTATCATTACTGTGATTGCTGTAGTTCTATCACTGGCGCAAGCATAAGACAATGCAACTTCTTTTCCTTCTTTAATCTCTCTGAGGACAATTTCTTAGCTAGATTCCGGTTATTATGTCATAAACATTTAGAATCCTCCTCATGCCTGCCTTAGAGCATTACATTTACAATCTTTTTTAGCAGTCATGCACCAACATAAAAAGTTTCAAAAGATTGCTTTGCATTTATACAGCTTGTTTTTTCACCCAGGAAGGCCTAGGCATTTTTACTAAACCTGAAAAAAATGTATATTTGACATAAAATATATAACACAGAACTAAGTGAATGAACCATTGTCTGCATTTTACAACTTACACCTCACTTGGAAGCCTTAAGTGAAGCATATTTTGTTTAAACTTGTTTGTGATACCCTATGTAAGAGGTTGAGATATAAAATGAAAATGTGTGGGTTTATTTTTATGAACTTAAAATGATATTAAATAAACATTTAAGTTAATATTCCCCCATTTAATTTCCCTTTCTTCACAAATGTAATTTTAAATTGAAAATTCATCATTTTAATAAACTTAGACATGAATTTTGACATCTTTAAAGTGACCACCAACATCCTCTTGTTTGGTTTATTTCATGAACGCCACAAAAATCTTTCATGAACTCTTCCAAACTAACCCTTTTTATTCTATTGTGTTTCTTATTATCTGGATAAAGAGAATGGAACATCTGTCTAAGGTAATTAACAATAAAAACTTACGAACATTTCCATAGAAATAACACAAAATGAGAATGGAGACCAGAGAACAGTTTTTTTTTCTTGGTTAAAGTATATCCTGAAAGTTTATTGCATTCATTGTGTTAGAGCTTAAATGAAATACAAGAGATAAACCATGGTTTATCAAGGTTTTTATAGTTTCAAGGTTTTTATAGTGTAGGAGCTGAGTCAAGAACACAAAAGTTAATATATTAAACATATAATCAGTTATACTTTAATGCAAAACATATACATGTTGTTTAGCACTATTCCATAAATGCCTCTTGAATTATCCTAATTTTTTTTAAATCATAGAAATGTGTAGCTTTTATGGTTGATTTTACAAGCACAGTAGTACTATATATAAAACACCTTGACTGCAAAATCAAAACGCACGATTATAATGGAATTGAAAGGAGAGTAGGTAGAAAGGAGAAATTAAAGCAGAGAAAAACCAGACACAGAGCCAAGATTAAAAAGCATACTATTTACAGAATTCCTAGTATTGTATTTTAGATTTCTTTTCCCAGACCTATACAAAATCCACAGTTACCCTAAGAACTATGATTGCGTTTTTGATATGTTTCGTGTTCTTCAGAAATTGTTTTAAAAATTCATATTAACTTTTGATAGTGACAGTCTTTATCTACATATTAACTTATTTATTGATAACCAATAAAAGTTCAGAAAATAATTAAGGTAGGAAAAGAATGGAATCTCATATTTGCATGGTTGTTTCTAGAAAACATTTTCATATAACCACCTTATGTAAACTATATAACACCCACAAGGTATGCATTAATAGTTCCACAATCACTCTCAGCTTACTGGTGTTTATACATTTCCAATTGTTAGTTTCCCAGAACATGACCAAGATGGCCTTCAGGTTCCCCTCAGTTTGACTAAACTGTAGACAGGTTTCTCCCTGACTATAGGCTCCTAATTTCCTTTTTCTTAGAGCATTTGTTTTAGAAAACTTATAAATTTTTTCTCTGTTTCTTTGAAATGTATGTAAATCTTTCCCAGCCTCTTGCCAGTTTTACAAACCAGGAATTGTCTTTCTCAAACAATTGGGAGCCGTGTTTTTGAGATGTTAAGATTGATAGTGCTCTGATCTCTGGGTCTCTGTAAGAAAGTAGGTGCTTAACTTCCATGGGTGCCAATTAGCGAACAGAGATGGCCTAATATAGAGGAAATCATCTGCAAACTCAGGAACAATTCAATGTTCTTGGCATATCCCATTGATCACCCTGCCCTCTAATGTTCTTTAGTATTTCTTCTGCTAGCTCACTCCAGCACTTAAAAATGTTCCTGCATTATTGTTTCTGCCAAGTTGAGTTCAGTTTCTCCCTACTGTAATAACCTCAATACATTCTTCTTTGCTTGGTTAACTTTGGTGCAATTTTTACTTTTGATAAACCCTTGATGTCCAATTTGTAATATTCATATTATCTTTAGCATTCTCTTTTTTTTTTCTCCAACTATATATTTACCTATTGACTTTTAGATATCTTTAAGCAACATAGGGTCTTGATGTTATTTAAATATTTTCGGGATTTTCCTTCTTTTTCATCATCTTTGAATCTCTTTCCATTCTTGATAAGTTTGTATTTTACATTCTCACTATGCTCTTTCCCGACCTCTTTCTTTGTTTTGTTATCTCAAGTCTCTGTTCAGCTTTTCACTCCTTCATGACCCGAGCAAAGTGAGTCAGGTGACTCTGAAGTAAAAAGCTGCCGCTGGTAGCATCCACTTTCCAGTCCAAGCCTTGATATAATCAATAATATGACCTTTAACTCATTCTGGAGATAGAGCCTACTCTAACAAAGTGTAGTGAATAACACCATGTGTTGTAAATACATGATGAAAATTTAGGGCTAAATCCAACTATAACTTTTTATTTTCTTGTTTCATTGAATTTAAGCTACCCGTGATGTAAATTGCCCCCTCAGTGAGCAGGGCATTAGGCAAACAATTCTTTATTACAAACATCTGTGATTTCCCTTCCTAATAATTCTGGTTAAGGATTTCACTTGGGGTTAGGCAGGAAAAATGGGTGTGCTTGCATTACGTAAGTTTTGACATGGGACCTGTGACTTCTGCCCCTGTTTAACATCAACTATCACGGCACATTTTTTATACACGTTCTCCAAGGGTGTGATGTGCTATGGGTATGAATAAAGCACACGGATTTTGGAACAAAGGTATAAGAAATGTTTTCTTAACTTCATTTAACTATTTAAAATTAATATTTCACTTTTATGTTCTTTCCTGTTATACTTTTGTTTGTCTCCATGAAAGTTCCAGACTGTCCTGCTTTGTTTATTTTCAGTGATTAAAAAGTGAACTGAAAGCGTCCCTAGAAACTTCAGAAAATTCAAATAATAACTTTATCTCTGGAATTATTTGAGATTTAAACAAAGTTTTATTCATTTTTCTTTCCCCAGATTTGTTTATTTCATATTTTCGTTTTTGAATAGTTCTCTTGTGACTTCATTCCTTTTAATTGTTTTTGAGCTTGACATTAGCAACAATGTTAATTTTCATATCCTCCAAATTTATTCTTGTATTAACTAGAAGTCAAATGTCCCTGGTTCAAACTGTGGCTCTACAACTTATAAACTATGTATCCTTGAGCAGATTATTTAACTATCCTAAGGTTTAGTTACATAATCCTCAATGGAATCTAAAAATAGTACTTATTTTATGGTATTGGTATGCCATAAGGTAAGAAATTTTTAAATGAATTTCCTAGCCCAGTGTCTAGCACATAGTTGAAAACTGTCCAATATAACAGCTCCATGACTGCTTTCAGCACCCATCAGTGTAGGAGTTGAACAGCTCTCTCATACCACTACAGGAATGGATCTGCTTGCTCTCCCCTAAACTCCATTGTGTTCCAATTAACTTGATTGATGTTCTTAATTATTTTTTTTAATTTGCTTGTCAGTAGACTTATAGAATGTTACTGGCAAATAACCAGACTAGACTCAGAGCATAATCTGAAGCGTTCAGTAATTTCACATTTTCCTTTTTGTTAAAGTACTAAGGTTGTGAGGAAATACAGAAATCACAGGAAAAGTAATTTGTGTAATTATGATCATTAAATGATATAGACCATATTTTTTCAAATTACTTAGAGTTGTGTTGTAAACATCTTTGGGCCTCAATCAAAAATTTTGAATGAGGCTGGGCATGGTGGCTCACACCTGTAATCCTAGCACTCTGGGAGGCTGACGCTAGAGAATTGCTTGAGCTCAGGAGTTTGAGACCAGATGAGCAAGAGCAAGACCCCATCTCTACTAAAAATAGAACAAATTAGCAGGGTGTTGTGGTGCATACATCTGTAGTCCCAACTACTCAGGAGGCTGAAGCAGGAAGATCTCTTGACCCCAGGAGTTTGAGGTTGCAATGAGCTACGATGACTCCACTGCACTCTACCTGTGGTCACAGAGTGAGATTCTGTCTCAAAAAGAAAAAAAAAACACAATTTTTTTGATTGAAAGTTATACTGCAGAATATTTAGCTCACAGTTATCAGCAGAAGTACCACAACATGTGGCATTCTGGAATGCTCCTTTAGTCCCCTTTTTGTAAGCCAAATAATTTCCATGGACTTTTAAAAACTTTAAGTTAAACAGCTATACACAACTACTTTCAGTCATCAAGGTTTCACAGTCATCTTCCAGACAGGAAGAAAAACAAGCTTCTCTTGGAACTGCTATGATGTGGTAACAGTGAGCTGCACTATAGTACTAAATGAGAGAAATTATGCTACTAAATGAGCAAAATTATATATTACTGTCATGTTGAAGAGTTAATCGATACAATAACCAAAATAGTCACATTTATTATAATCTATTGGCTTAATTAATTTAACTTCAAGAGCTTATGTAAATAGATGGTTCCACATCAAGTACTTTAATAGAATTCTATTTACTCTGGGATAAAATACAACTCCTGTGCTGGTATCTACAGTTTCACCCTCCACCACACTAAGGCATCTTGCAGGTTCTAATCCCATCAGTCCCTCATGGAATCTTGCAGGGCTCCTTGCGGGTGAGAGCCCTTGGAGTGGGTTTTTCTTTCTTTCTTTCTTTTTTTCTGTTAAGTCTTGGTTAACTCACATTCTTTCTCTGAGGGAGTCTCACACTTCCAATCTGTCCTGCAAATTATCAACCAAATAGCTTGCCAGCCACACTGCTGTGACTACATTACACCCTCTAATGGCTCCCTGTAGTTCTCCTGATCAAGCATGCATTCATGTCTGCTCTGTTTTAAGACATTCCACCATCTGCCCCTACTTGACATACCTTGTCTGGGAAGTCCATTTTCCATGCTCCGAGTACAGCTGCAACAAGAAGGCTCAGTGGACCTCATAGCCTGGAAAAGGATGACTCTGCCTTTTTCAACCCACTAGGCCTAGGTTAAAAACCAATTTCAATTTCTAAATATTTTTGCTTACAGTGATTACTACTGCCTCTCTTTCTGTACTTTTACTTTTGGGAATCTTGTTCATATTTATAAAAACAAAAAGAAAGTACAATTATTCCACATATTCCACAGATAGTTATTACAAGATCACAATGTGCAAACAAGTCTACCGAGTAATGGGAAAATTACAAAACAATTTAAATAAACCTATATTTGACTTTGGAATCTTTCCATGATGAGTTAGAAGTGCAAATGACTTAGAATTATTATGTTTATCACATAAAAACATGCACCAAAAAACAAAGTGTAAAATTTGGGCTCAGTGATGGAAACTATATTGATAGATTAGAGATGGCACAGTTCACAAAGGAAAACATTTTTAAGGTAGTGAAACCTGAACAGTATTTTGAGGGAATAGAAGCGATTGGAAATGAAAAAAAGAGAATAATATAAATGTAGGAGTTTGGTCTATGTGGGAAGGCTTTGAAGTAGAAACGAATTCTAAGAATTAATCATCATCATGAAACTTTTCCAAGATCTCCCACTCTGTCCTCTGATGACCTCCATCTAGAAACATAGAAGCATTTGTACCATAAAGAGTAGGGTCAGGGTAAGGGCTACAGCTGAGTAAATCGCAGTCTGACCCTTCATAGTTGTAGTAGAATGTCTGCTAGCAAATCACAGGAAAAGAATCTTAGGGAAAACAAAATTTCAGTGACAGGGAAAGTGTTCTATTAATCAGTCTGAAAGCTGTTCTCTTCTACATTGGAAGCCACGAATGTGTTAGGAACTCCCAGACCACTTTATCAACAGTTAACATTTATAAAAAGTTGCTCAGGACCATCTCAAAGTTAATCATAATCATAAGAGTTTTTAGTAAAAACACATATAGCTAATAGAAAAACAGCATTACCAGCTTGGCAACTGACATAGAAAGTCTGTTAAAAATAAAACAAAACCAATCATGATAAATGAATATTTGCAGAAAGCAAGGCTGGGTATTCTGTAAAACATTCATATCTTTACCGATAATGAAAGAGTTGGTCTGGGATGGATCAAAAGGGAACTCAGGAACCAGTCAACACATGTTAAAATTATAGGACAATGAGAACAAGGATCCTGAACAAGATAGAAAAATTATTCTAGCTCATGTATTTCAAAACCGATTAGGGGTGGGGGAAATTTCTAAATATTCTTGTCTTCAAGGTCCCATAAGAGACATACGCAATTGAATGGAAGATACTAGTATTATTCATTTTTTAAAAATCCCCTAAATGATTCTGATACATTAGTATTTGGGAACTACTCTGTCTACTCATTCCTGTTTAAACTCCAACATGTAAGAAGGAAGGGTTAATGGGAACCAAATTCTCATAGTCATATTTGTAACTTGAATGTATGTATCGTTATTTAATTAAAAGTATATAATATTGGTCCACCATAGTATTTTAATTTATCTCAAATAACTCTTTTGTGTTGATCATCTCATGCTCTGAGTTGAAGCACTTATTTAGATATTTTAAAGAGATATAAGTAAACCAGACTGTACTCTTTTATTTCATGATCTTCTATGAACAGACACGGTAATGAAGTTTTATAGTAGTGGTATCCTAATAGGGACATTTGGGGATAATATTATCTAGTTTATAAGGTATTTTGATGAGCATTAGGAAGGTGATTTAATCATGAATCAATAAAATACAATTGCTACTCTGAAAGAGCACACACGCACACAGATTTATATGAATACACACTTAATATAATTTGACCCCAAATCTAAAAACAAGTATAGATATCCATTAGTGGCAATTTTGCTCTTATAGGAGAGAATAAATATTCTCTAAAATTGAAATATAATTGGATTAGGTTAAAGATATTATACAATTTTCTGATGCAAATATGGTGCTAATATTCAGTTGGTGTGTGTTAGCTTGTACAGATAAAAGCATATTGATTTTTCAAAACAAAATCAATTGATCAAGACATCTATTCTGACTGGTCAGTGCTTATGCTTTGTTCAGTGAATATTTTGTTAAATATTATGAATAAAACCCTGGAGTATAATCAACTTTTTCTTTCCAAGTCCCAGTCTCTTAATTCTCATTATTTCCGTTATAATTTCAGAAAGAAAAAAAAAAACCCCTCAAAAAACCTATGGGATTGAACTGAAGAGATTCAATCTTTCCCCCAATCTAAATCCACCTATGACTGAAATTCCAGGTAAAATGACCTAACATATTTCTTTCACCATGTTGCTTTCCTGCTTAAAAATCTACTAGTTATACGTTGATTATTATACTTTTGAATATCTACTATGTCCAAGCAAGATCATTAAGACAATGCAAATGGGAACTAGTTTTTAAATCACATTTTACAGCACTTGAAATATACGATCTGACAAAATTGTTTCCCTTTTGTCCAAAGTCACCAACTATTAAGTGGCAGAGGCAGGATTTGAAGCCTGTATTCACGGATTCCAAAGTCTGTGTTCTCTCCATCATAACATGATAATCTTCAGCCAAAAGCTTCTTGCAGGTACTTGACAATAGCTGATAAAATAAATGAACTTACATTTTACCTAAGTCTTTATACTACAGCATTTTTCAAAATACACTTTCCTTTTCCTTTCAGAGCATAATCTACCCTTACAATGCAACAATTCTATGTAACATATTAAAATTTGGAAATCATCAATGACTTTGGGAAGTAAAATCACAGTACAGAGATGACTTTTCATAAATGGATGTTGAATTTCATTGGAGGTTTATTCTTCTATGCCAGTGTAATTGTTTCTGACATTTCGGTAATGCTTTTATGAGCTACTTGACCTTTGATGCATTTCTTTTTTCAAACTTGCATCTTGACAAATTGCCAGAAACATTATGTCCAGGAGAAAAGTTTTTTTTAAAAAGTCTGGCTTAGTTAGAAAACATTGCTTATTCAGATAAAATTTTATCTAATTTATTATAATTTAATCTTTTGTTTTATATTCAAACCCCTGTATGTATGTGCTGTTTTACAACATGCTTTCATAATCTGTGACTCAGTCAGAACAAATACAATAACCAGGTAAATAAGCTTTAGGAAGACCTTTGACCATATGTGCTTATGAGAATAAATGGTAAAAATAATAACTGGATAAGGAAAGAAGAAAAATAAACTACTCACACATGAATACTTTTGCTAAAGATCAGTTGGGATACTAAGGAAATCATTATCGCATTCACTTACAAACTGACAGCATTTTTATGCCCCAATTTCATAAAAATTGCTAAACAGTATCAATGAAGATAATATAAAATCAATTTGAAGATTTTCTATTGTAAAACTGTATCTTCTAACATTGTGTGTCAAGATACTTCTCTCTAGAAGCCATTAAAAAAATCAAAAACACTACTGAACTAGAGAAATCTTAAAAAGTGTTTGGCTTATGTGCACATGTGAAAGATGGAATAGAGGCTGCCTACATGATCAAACAAGGAGAGAAGATGCAGGCAGAATGAGTTCCACAGATAATGTGCTAAGACTTTTGAAGTCTTTACCCCGAGGGTAGGAATAATAAGCTACTTTGCTTGAGTTTGGATGGACTTACAAAGCCAGGGGGGAAATGGATGAGATGAAATACACAGAATCAAAATAATAGGGGATTTGGAGAGTTAAGATTTTTAGACAAGTTATTGGGAAGTCAATGGAAAGAATACTAATAGAGACCCAAATGGGAGCATCTTGTCTGCTAGTCTTCTAATATCATGAATTTTTAAAGTAGTAAGTTCTACAGAGTCAGAAGTATACAGCAATGCTACATTCCTATGTAAATACCATATTTCTGATTTCCAGTCTAAAAAAACACAAACATAAAATTATAATACGGTACTAATAATTGCTGGCATTTATTGTACATTGCTAGGAGCTAGACATTAAGTATTTATAGGTTTTAGTTCTGCAGCAACCCTATGGGGTAGACATGATTATTATACCCATATTATAGAGAAGGAAACTAGTAGCCATGGAAGTTGATTAATTTGTCTAAATTTACACTGTGCTGTCTCTCTTAGTAATGTGGAAGACTTGCTTAATTTGTTTGCCTTCTCTTGTGATTCTCCAATGAAATGATGTTGTGTGCATAAAATCAGAGAAGTCTAGAAAGAAAAGATGTGGGGGTTATCTAGTTTAAGAATTTAGGAAATGAGGCCCATAGTATAGAAAAGACCACAGATTGATGATAGAGTTGGGTATTCAGTGAGCATATGAACTGGGATTTAGAGTTGAAATATTTGTCATTTTCTCATGTATGAGACCAATTTATCATTACAGCGATTATATATATTCCTCCACAGCATTGTGCTCAACTATCTGATGCACCAAGGAAACAAATAGAGAAAAATCATAGTTCTCCCAAGGGCCAGGAGCCTGTGGCTGTATAAATTGCTTATACTAATCTTTAGAAACAGGAAATACTATACTATTTCACTTTCACAAGTGAAGAAACTATACAGATAAAATATAAAAGCAGAAAATCTCATTCAAAGATGCATGGGATTAAAAGCACAATGAATTTTTTTTGAAAACAAGATATGACAAATAAAGAAATTTAGTCAACCAGGAGTAGAACCAAAATCAACAATCACTGAATCCAGGCGAATAAAGGAGCTGAAGCTAAATGATGAGAGACTTTGTTACAGAAGATAACATAGATGCCATGAATCTAGAAATTAAACTATCCAACATAATTCAAAGGTAATTTTAATAGACATATACCCACTGAGATAGTCCAGATGTTTTGGTGCATTCCCCTCAAATTTAAAACTAATGGTATTGGTAGAAATGTACTCCATTCCATTTCTTCAGAGGACATTAGGAATAAAGTAATTGCAGAGAAAGCAGTTCAAACACAGCTAATTCTCAATTCAGCATTGTTCCAAAGATATCATGGAAAACATTGGCATCTTTTGATAAACACATTTTTGTAGTGTGATGTATTATCAATAATCTCTGATACATAATAGCACTTTCCACTCAGAAAATGTTTATCCTAAGAATAACTGTCCAGGTACATTATATCTTCCTGGTACAACTAGTCAGAGGCAACTAGTCAGAGATGCAGGCATGTTTCAGAAGTCCAGATTGTCAGACTCAACTGTGGCCATCACTTTCTCATTTGGTTTAGTGGGCAGTTAAACAGATTTAATAGGGATATCACTGCTTAGGAAAAGTCTTGAATTTATGAAGCTTTAGAGGATGACAAAATATAAATATGCTTTGAAAGGAAGAACTGGATATTTTAAATACCAAGGACTAAAAATTTTTGATAAAATAAAATGATAATTAAATATTATAGCTCATTTCACAAATTGTCCTAATTTTTCTCTCAAAATGTTTTAAAATGGCTAGTAATTCCAAACATCCATTTCCAATATTTGATATGAGAGTCTAACTTCCTTTTGTCTTTTCAACTTAAAAGAGCAATGACTTAAGTACTTAAAAGAACACAGCTACAACTTATGTTTCCAAAAACTAACATTACATTTTAAAGATTATTTTTTCTCACTTAAAAGATTTGAGTAGAAAACTTAAAGGATAGAAGGCAAAGTGGTTCTCACACTTGAATTGGAAATAAATTCCCTGCCAAGGATAGAAGCATCTAAATTAAAAGCAGGCAGTTTGAATACACTTTTAAGGCAAACACTTACATACACTAGAGAACTTACATAATAAAAAGGCTTGGATGGGTTCAGAGAGAATAATCCTTTCCATTAAAATGAAAAATAGGAATTCACATAATATTGGGGTGTTCAGTGAAGAGAGTTATGAAAAATTTTACATGCTCAAAAGTGAGGTAAGGATTCAGAACAAGTAGGAAATGAAGCCTGCTAAACGATTGCCATCTGTGCAGTTATTGCATTACTAGGACAACCACCGGGGCTTGAGATTTATGTATCCGTGGGGCTCAGTATCTAGTTTCTTCTTCTTCTGATAGTAACTTGGCATGAGAAGAATCTGGACTTTCGGAACGGAGAGTCTAAGAGTGCTTTTCAAAGAGTGCCTGTTTTCTAAAACACTTCTGAAGCAAATTAAATACAATTTTATAAGGACAATATAAACAAAAGGAGGTGAAGAGGCTGTCCAAGAGCAGCACAGTCCCTGAGGTGGGGATAAAGCAGCAGCAGTAAACACAGATCATTTAACTTCGCCAAGGGGCCCTACAAGTGTTCCAGTGTTTTTTTATTTTTTAAGTTTCTCCAGTAATTAAATATTGTCTTGGAGAAAGAGATGGCATTTTTGCCACTAATTATAAGACTTTGCTTGCTTTACGTGGCCATTATTCGTATTTGGTTAATTTGCAACCTGATCATTCCATGACTGATTCAGCCACATTCTAGGTTCTGGCTTCCCACTTTTGCTCTCTCATAGTACGTTCTCCACTCAACAATCGAAATAGTCCTTTTACAACATAGTTTGGATCACTTTATTCTCTGCTGAAACCTTCCGGTGGCCTCCAGTTAAGGTGGAATTATTTCCTAAGTTCTAAACTTGGGACTGTTTGATCTAGTTCTTGGCCACCTCTACCATTCTCCTCCCTTATTTGGTTCCAGTCACGTCGGCCTCTCTATACTCCTGGAACATTTAAAGCATTAAGCTGTCTGGGCTCTTCCTTCTCTGTTGTAAAAAAGTAGTCAAACTTTCCTCTCTGATATTCTCTTACTCTTTGAATTCTGATATTTGGCTTGCTACCTGATGTCAAGTCTCCATTTAACTTTCTCCTTCGAGAGGTCTTGCTTGGCCATTCTGTCTAAATACTGTTCCCACCTCTCACTCTCCATCCCATCACCACACCCCTCTTTGTTTTGTTTTCTCATCCTTTTTACAATTTTCATATGTTGATGATGCATTGTATCTTTTTGTGTGTTTATTTCCTGTTTCCTCCCCCTAAAAATATAAGTTCTACAAGGTCAGAGATATTTTTGGCTCATCTGTCTTGCTGTCGGCCTAGTGATTTTAAAAAAAATTGCCCAACACATAGTACATACTTATTAAATATTTGCCAAGTAAATAAGTGAATAATGATATCTAAAGACTTCAGGAAGTCATAATAAGGTATTAAGAGGCTTAAAGTCAGGATTTCTGGAAAGCAATTTAGAAGAGCTCCAAGGTAACATGAAGAATAATCCAAAGGCTATATAGTATCAAAAATATTCATTCTAAGTTTTAACTTTTCAATTTTAAGTTTTTGCTGGGGTAGATTCATTCTAAATTTTTAATATAAAGCCTTATACTACACAGAAATCACTGTAATTCTCACCAATCTAAAAATTATTCAAAGAAAGTACTCCAATGACTTTATATGGTATGTTTAGACAATATCTAAAACAGTTATTTGGGAAACTGATAGCTATGAATATTTTGCAAAATCCATAAATTTATGATTCACATTTATTCTGCAAATGTTTAGATTTAGTTGTATATGAAATAACTAACAAAAATATTCTTCTTCTTTATAATTCTTTAATTCATATGTTTTTATTGCTCTGCAAGTTCACTGACTCTTCTGTGAGATAATTTTTATTGTTTTAACTGCTAAAGTCATTACATAAAAATAGATCACTAAAATAGCTAACAATAATAATATGGTTTATTTATTTTTATTTTTTTATTTTTTGAGACAGAGTCTCAGTCTGTTGCCCTCGCTAGAGTGAGTGCCGTGGTGCTAGCCTAGCTCACAGCAATCTCAAACTCCTGGGCTCAAGCGATTCTACTTCCTCAGCCTCCCGAGTAGCTGGGACTACAGGTATGCTCCACCATGCCCAGCTAATTTTTTCTATATATTTTTAGCTGTCCAGATAATTTCTTTCTATTTTTTTTTTAGTAGAGACGCGGTCTTGCTCTCGCTCAGGCTGATGTTGAACTCCTGAGCTCACGCAATCCGCCTGCCTCGGCCTCTCAGAGTGCTAGGATTACAGGCAGGAGCCACTGCGCCAGCCTAATATTAATATGGTTTATTTAATCATAAAACGATCAAATATTATGAAAGTATTCATGTTTCTATGTAGAGATGAAGGAATCTTGAGTTTTTATTGTAAATCTTCAATGTATTATTAAGGCAAGCTATGAAATGGAAGAAAATATTTAAAAACCATATATCTGCTAAAGGGTTAATCTCTAAAATATATAAGGAACTCCTAAGACTCAATAGCAAAAAAACTAATAATCCAATTATAAAAGGACTTGAATAGACATTTCTCCAAAGAAGGCATACAAATAGCCAACACATATATGAAAAAATGCTCAATGTCACTAATTATCAGGCAAATGCAAACCAAAACCACAATGAGATAACCACTTTACACCTGTCATGATGGCTATTATAAATAAAAAAAATAAGACACAAAGAACCAAAACAAAAAACCAAAAACCAAAAGACAAACATTGGTGAGAATATGGAGAATCTGAAACCCTTGTATATTGTTGATGGGAATATAAAATGGTACAGCTCCTAAAGGATACAGTATGGAGGTTCAAAAAATTTAAAATAGAACTATCACATGATGCTGCAACCCCACTTCTGGGTAATTATTTCAAACAGAAAACAGACACAAAAAACAGAAATCAGTTCTCAAAGAGACATTAGCACTACCCATGTTCATTACAGAACTATTCACAACAGCCTAGATGCAGAAACAATCTAAGTATCCACCCATGAATGAATGGATAAAGAAAATGTGGTGTGTATACATACATACACACGCACACACAATGGAATAATATTCAGTCTTAAGAAAGAAGGAAATTCTGCAATATATGACAACATAAATGAATCTTGAGTGCATTATGCTAAGTGAAATAAGCCAGTCACAGAAAACCAAATACTATATGATTTCCACTTATATGAGGTATCTATAATAGTCAAATTCATAAAATTAAAGAGGGAGAAGGAGTTTTCCAGGAGTTGGGGAGAGAGAAATGGAGAGTTACTAATGAACATAAAGTTTCAGTTAAGCCAGATTAATAAACTCTAAAAATCTGCTATACAACATTGTACCTGTGGCCAACAATGTTTTATATGCTTAAAAGTGTAGAAGGGTAGATCTCATGTTAAGAAATCTTATCACAATAAAATAAATTTTACAAAAAATTCAGATTTAACTGTTAAATCTTTAAATATTCACTTTAAATTTAACTTTAAAGTTTGACTTTCTTAACTTTCTATATTCTCCTGGGAACTAAATAGTTTTCTCTGAGGTTTTGATATGAACATTATATTTGGTTTATGGCATGCATAGCAATTGGTATGTACTAGAGCAATGCTGAAGTATAATCATTCAAAAACACAAACATGATTGGTAAACTGATGATACAACACGAAATTAGACATTTCCTTAACACATCCTCATACAACAAGAGTGTTCCTTAATAATTTGGCTATTATACTTAATCCAATTCCAAAGTTTGGAAGTGTATCGTACTCAACTTTTCAATGCTACAGTTTATTTCTGCATATGCAGATTAATATTTACAATTTACAGGTGATCCATATTGACAATCCAGTTACAAATCTTGTAATTAAGAGGCAACATCTGAAGAAGTCAAAAATAAATTAAATGAAATATTTAAAAAATGAAGATTGGAAGCATTCTTGTCCTCATCACAAAGAAATGATGAGTGTTTGAGGTGATAGATATGCTAATTACCCTGAAATGATCATTACATAATGTATACATTTGTTGAAACATCACACTTACCTTATTAATATGTACAATATAATAAAAATTAGTATATGCCAATTCAAAACAAAAATAAAAAGGAAACATGAGATCCTGAATAAAATAAAATAAACAGAAATTACCCAACGTAACAAGCAAGCAAAAAGCTCCTTTTTTTTCCTAATCATGTAAATACTTCTAAAAACTTTTGTGAATCAGAATAGCTATATCTGGAGTACTCTCTCTATCACTCGATATTTTTGTTTAGAACTTCATACTACCTATAAATCTTCCTTGATTCTGAAAAGTAAATTTTTTACAGTTGTCTCATTGCACAGGAACTTTTTAAGAAATACGTTTTCCAGGAAGGCTTTGGTTTACATGGTCACACAATGATGCTTAGATTTTTGGAAGTGTACAATATTAGTGGCTTTATAACAAAATATTTTTAAGACTAATTTAAATACAAAGTATTAATATTTATATCAAATATTTCCCATGTTTAGATGAACTTAGGAATAACTAGATAGAAGAGATTAAGTTTCTGGATATATGAATATACACTTATTTTTACTTCATATTTTGTATGCTGTCTATCTGATTTAAACTGTACATTGGGTTGCTGTAATTATGTTTTGCTTTATAGTCATACAGCCTCCATGGTTTCTGATAAGAAATCTGTGTTCTATACATCAAGTGTCAGATTTCTATGTTTCCTTTAAGATTTTTCTTTTATTAATTGGATTATGATATGTCTGTCTGGATGAGATTGTCTATGAGTTTTTCTTATAAGAGTTTTTTGAGATTTTTGAATCTGCAAATTTATGTCTTTCACTAAATTTGGGAAGTTTGCAATAATTATTCCCCAAAAGATATATTTTTTTTCTTGTACCTTTCTTTTTCTCCTCTTCTGCTGAGACTCTAATGATACAAATATTAGAGCCTTTAATATTACTCCACAAGTCCTTAAGACCTGTTAATTTTTTTCAATATTTTTTCCTCTCTGTTCTGTACATTGTATAAATTCATGATCTATTGTCAAATTTACTGTCACTTTCTTCTACCATATCCATTCTTCTATTAAGACCATTCAGTAAATTTTTCATTTCAAATATTGTATTTTTAAGTTCCAAAATTTCCATTGAGCTCTTTTCCTCCAAAATATTGGCTGCACTTTCATAAGAGCCCCTGGTCCAGAACCATCTAGCTCAGTAATTCTCATATTCTTGACCTTCAGAAACTGTGTGAAATAATAAATATTTGTTATTTTAAACTGTTACATTTTGGGTAATTTGCTGAGAATGTTTATCTTTCCATTCTTTTCAAGAGTGTTCACCTTTACCTCATGGAGGATGGTTATAACTCACATTTTAAAGTTTTTGTCTGTAAATGCCAACATCTGGATAATTTGGGGATTGGCATCTAAGTATTTTTTTCTTTGAGAATGGATCAGATTTCACTGGTTCTTTGTGTGTCAAATAACTTTGACTTTATTATGGACATATTAAAATATTTTGCTTTGAGACTCAAGGTTCTATTAAAATCCTCTAGAGAGTGTTGATATTCTTTTGTTTTGCTTTTAGCAGGCACAACTTTCAATCAGGTTCAGATCACATGCTCTGTTCTTGTCTTCCGTAGGCAGTGGTTTTGATGTTAGTTCATTTTTCAAAGCTTTGGCTATGTTAATTAGGTCCCTCCAGTGTAAGTACCACTCAGAGTTTAGGCTGGGACTTGGACAGTATTTTGTATGGTAGTTCAGTTCTCAGAGTGTTTGTTATTCTTCTTTGAGTCTCTTCTGCATATACATAGCTTAGAGATGATTCTGGTACTCATGTAGATTCATATACAGTTCTCTCCTCTCTTTTTTTTCCTAAAATCTTTGGGAGACATGAATTTCTTTTCCTTGTCTGAAAGACAGGATTCACATAGAATTTCAGCTTCCTACATTGTTTACAGTTTCAAATAACTGAGGCTGTCTTCAAGGAGAGGCAGCAGGAGAAAAGAGAAATACGTAACAAGGATTCCCCTCCACCTTCTTCATACAACAAAAGCTTGTTTTCCTGGTTCCTCTGGACAGAGAGATCTGCTCTTACATTTTAGGGCACTCACACTGAAAATATGGATGTGTAGCCCTGTGGTTGACGCTGGCTTCAGAGTAGGGATGGAAAATGAAATTAAATAAATAAATAAATAAATAAATAAATAAATAAAAAAGGAAAAAACCCCAAATCTGTGGATACCTCAAGCACTCTCTGTCAGGTCCTCTGTCTAGCAAGAGATAGCTTTGCTTGGCGTTTTTGCTGTCGGTGTCCCATGTGTAGTCAGGGGACTTGATCTATGCTCAGGCCAAAGACAATGAGGGCAAAAATGTGAAACATACACCCATTTTAAATTATTAATCAGGTTTTGGATTCAGGCCTCAGTTTGTCTGCTATTGTTCACTTTGCAGTCTCCACAGAGTCACTTTGTGTATTCTACACAGTGCTTTTCTTGTTATCAGTGGGAGAGATAGGCTTATTCTATCTTGGCTGTCACTGGAAGTGGCCTATATTCTATTCTGAACATAGCAACCAGAGAGAGCCTTTAAAAACATAATGTAGACCATCTCACTCCTCTGTTCAGTGTCTTCCCACTGTCTCTTAATTAAATCATGTGCTTAACTTTTCTGCACCAAAGAACATTATCAAGAAAGTGAAAAGATAACTTATAGAATTTCTTAGAAAGTATTTAGAAATTGTAAAACTGATAAAGGTCTAGAATCCAGAATATACGAAGAATACTTACCACTCAACAACAAAAAGACAAAAACCCAATTAAAAATGAGAAAAAAACTGAATAGACATTAATTCAAAGAAGAAATACAAATGGCCAATAAGCACATAAAAAGATGCTCAATATCATTAATCATTAGGAAAATGAAAATCAAAATCACAATAAGATACCATTTCACACTGACCAGGATGGTCATAATAATAAAAAAAGAAAAATGACAAGTGTTGGTGAGGATGTTGATAAATTGAAATCCTAAAACATATTGGTGATGGGAATGCAAAATTGTGCAGCCCACTACCAAGGAAGTTTGGTGGTTCCTCTAAAACTGCAGTCCTCAAACCCCGAGCTGTGGCCTGGTACTGGTCTGTGGCCTGTTAGGAACTGGGCCGGGCATCACTGCCTGAGCTCGGCTTCCTTCACCCATTCCCACCCCCTTATCTGTAGGAAAATTGTCTTCCATGAAACTTAGCAACCAGATAACACAGCAGGAGGTGAGCAGAGCGCCAGTGATGGAAGCTTCATCTGTATTTACAGATGCTATATCCTCTCCCTATATCTCGCATCATAGATAGAGCTCTGTCTACCCCCACCCCTGCCAGCCCACCATCTGGAAA
Source organism: Avahi laniger (assembly GCA_963575035.1). Taxonomy (NCBI): domain Eukaryota; kingdom Metazoa; phylum Chordata; class Mammalia; order Primates; family Indriidae; genus Avahi; species Avahi laniger. The sequence continues at coordinate 64,947 of CAUYSK010026327.1, forward strand.
AATTGATACCAATCTTTGGTGCCAAAAAGGTTGGGGACTACTGCTCTAAAAGTCAAACCTATTATTGCCATATGACTCAGCAATTCCTCTCTTTGGTATTTACCAAAGAGAACTGAAACCATGTGTTCACACAAACACTTGCACACAAATATTCACAGCAGCACTATTGACAAGAGTCAGGTGGAAGCATCTCAAATATCCATCAACAGATTAATGGATAAACAAAATGGGGAATATGGAATACCACTTAGCCATAAAAAGGAGTGAGGTATGATACTTACTGTAACGTAGATGAACCCTGAAAACATTATAAGTGAAAGAAACCAGGCACAAAAGGTCTCATATTATATGAGTCCATTTGTAGAAATATCCAGAACAGGTAAATTCATAGAAATAGAAAGCAGATTGGGGGGTCAGGGAAATAGGGAGTGATTGCTTAATGGGTGTGGAGTTTTCTTTTGAGGTGCTGAAAATATTTTGGAAATAGATAGATCTGGCGGTTGCACAACACTATGGATGTACTAGATGCCGTTTTAAAGTATTGAACACTTTAAAATACTTTTATGTTATGAGAATTTCACCTCAATTAAAAAAAAACAACTTGATGTGTTGTTTATAACAGTCTATAAGGTCCTTAGGACCTGATAACATGCTACATTTCCACTCCCCTGCCCCTCACTTTCCTCACACACACCCGCGCCCGCACACATATGTACATAAAGATCTCTCGGCTCCAGACACCTTGCCTCCTGCTGTTCCTCAGACCTGCCAGGCCTGCTCCCTCTCAGGTCCTTTGCACTTGTTTTCCTCTCCATTTGGCACCTAATTCTCAACATTACCACCTGGGCTTATTCTCTCTTTCCCTTCTGTCTTTGCTTAAATATTCCACCTCAGAGAGGCCCTGCTTGATTGCCCAATCCCTTTAACCCTGTGTTATCTTTCTCTATAACACTTATCATTGTCTGACACATTATATTTCACTTATTTACTTGTTTATTGTCTGTTTCCCCTCTAGCATGTAGGATCCATGAAGACAGGTTCATTATTTTAATGTCATGATATCCCCATATCTAAAACAGTGCGTGGCGAGAGAAGGAAATCAGTCGATATCTGTTGAATACATAAATATCACGTATATAAAGTTCCAAAATATGTAAATATAATATGCTTAGGGATACATACATATGTGGTAAAACCACATGCTGTGGCAAAACCATACTGATAAACACAACATTCACTTTGAGATTCACTCTGGAGAGCGGTTGAGTAAGAGCCAGGGGAATGAGATCATGAGAGGTCTAGAGAGCTTTGATTTTACTAGGAAAGTTTTATTTAATTGGATAGCATTTTAATGAGTGTCTATTTTATCTTTATGCTTTGTGATATTTAACACTACATACAATCTTTTATATGCATCAAATGTTTCACAAATTTTTAAACAGATTAACAGTATAATTATTCAATAGCATTTAAAAAACACTAAATGTACTTGATTTATTATTTGCTTAACTAAAAATAAGTTACTGTACTTGCTTTCTCCTGTCAAGAATATTATTTTACCCTTTAGAAGAATGTAGGGACATTTGACTCTGACCACATTTGAAAGCTTCAAAGCTAAGAATCACTAACACCTGTGAGGGTGCTCAGCCTGCAGTAACAGTGACTTCTGTTACTCTATTCCTAACCTACTAAGAAGGTGGCTTTCGTCCAAACCTGAAAACATCACCAGCTGGTTCAAATTTATACTTATTTGAAACTGTCTTCTTTTGATTTGAATGGCATAAGTGATAAAATAAATTTGTAAAAAAAACACACTAGCTGTAGAAAAATATCTTATAAATACTCAGGAATCATATCTGAGACCATCCTATCAGAAAATATTAAAGCATATGCCTTCAACTAAAAATGGAAAAAATGTCACTGTGATTTTAGTTTCCGTTAAGACAATGAAATGTGTCAACCCCTATTGGCTTCACAGAACATTAAAGTTAGTTGCTGGGTATGTGATTCTTTAACTTAACATTCATAACTCCAACAAGATTGGTATGGAAACAAATTATAGGAGATGATTAATGTGAATTTATCCTATTTTTCTACATGTTATTTATCTCTGGATGACCTCTGACAATTTTCAACTTGATCTCAAAAAACGCCTTCTACCTTTTAGTTGAAAGAAGACTCTGCAAATGTTCAAGACAGATAATCTAACAATCCATACTGCCATAAATAAGCACAATATCAACAATCAAATATGATCTATTTACTCAATATGAAAATTTCTCTCATCATCTACTGATCATGAAAACAACATTCTGCACGGTATCTAACATTCATTACCACATGCCCAGTTCTTGTTATGGAAAATTAAAACTACAGGGATCTTTTACAATTTTCTTTAAGAGATGAATAAACTGAGCTTGTGGTGAGAAAAAAGAAATTCATGTTTTATAGTAAGTGGTAGAATTAGGCCTAGAATTCAGCTCTCTTTATTTACATTTTAGTAGTCTTTTCAGAACACCTCTGGCAATGATTTTCATATATAATATCTTGGTTGTACTATACAGGGATGTAAGCTCACAAGTTGCTGAGAGAAGCAACGAGTACTGCTTTGGCTAAGTGAGTTGTGATTTCATAATCATGGCTAGCCAAACCCCATGAAAAGCCTGTCAAAATATTTCAAGTAGACGCAGAAAAAGCATTTGACAAAATTCAACACCCTTTTATGATAAGAACATTTAACAAAATAGGAATAGACAGGGCTTACCTAAAAATGATACAAGCCATTTATGACAAACTCACAGCCAACATCATACTGAAAGGGGAAAAATTGAAAGCATTCCCACTTAGAACTGGAACCAGATAAGGTTGCCCACTACCTCCACTTCTATTCAACATAGTGCTGGAAGTCCTGGCCACAGCACTAAGGCAAGAGAGTGGGATTAAAGGCATACAAATGGGAACAGAAGAGATCAAACTCTCACTATTTGCTGATGACATGATATTATATCTAGAAAACCCCATGGATTCAACCAAGAGGCTCCTGGAATTGATAAATGAATTCAGTAAAGTCTCAGGATATAAAAT